>JADRCD010126693.1:0-15028 GCA_019843815.1 Montemys delectorum | reverse complement strand
AAAAATCAGAAATGTGAGCTTCTGACACAGATAATGAATAAATGCACTCACTGTACTTTAAGAGACCCTGGATTCAAGTTTTTGTACCTATGTGTCAGCTAACAACTGTTTGCAATTCCACAGTCATAGGGTCTAATGCTTTCTTTTGGTTTTTGTGAGCACTCAGTCCACATGCTGCATATTCAAATATGCAGGAAAACACACACACACACACACACACACACACACACACACACACACACACATATATATAATAAAAGTAAATATCAAAATCAGTGAAGTAGATTAAATAACAGCATGGACACACATCTGGAACTTCTAGTCTGTTTCACTGATCTATATAGCTGTTTTGTGCCAGCTTCATGCTGTTTTTGTTGCATGGATCTATAATAAAATTTAAAATTGAGAGGTGAGGAGGAACCAACATCTGTCCCAACACTGGGAGTAACTGGGACCAGCTGGACCTGGTACACACAAACCCCACCAGCCCTGTGGTTCTGGTTACTTCTGGTCTGTGTGGGATGGTATCCTGAGCAGACCTTGGGCACAAGCTCCACAGACAGTCCCAGAGCACCCAGAGGAAGCTCCACTCCCAGGCGCTCTGACACACCCAGGATCAGAGGTGAGGAGGAACCAACATCTGGAGTAACTGTGACCAGTAGAACCAGGCACACAGGAACTATGCCAGCCCAGTGGTTCTGGTTCCTTCTGATCTATCTGGTCTGTTGTCCTGATCAGACCTTGGGCACAAGCTTCACAGCCATTCCCACAACACCCAGAGGAAGCTCCACTCACAGGTACTCTAACAAGCCCAGGGTTATAGGATCCTAGAATTAGAGGATTCCAGAGACACCTTGACTCTGCAGAGTTCTGACACAACCAGGATCACAGGAAAGACAGGCTCCAGACAGATTTAGCAAAGGTAGGTAGTACTAGAGATAACCAGATGATGTGGGGGGGGGCAAGCGTAAGAAATAAACAACATAAACCGAGGTTATTTGACATCATCATAACAAATTTTCCCACCATAGCAAGTCCTGGACACATCATCACATGGGAAAAGCAAGATTCAGATATAAAATCACTCCTCATGGTGATGATATAGGACTTTAAGAAAGACATAAATAGCACCCTCAAATAAATACAGGAGAACACAGGTAAATAGCTAGAAGCCCTTCAAGAGGAAACACAAAAATCCCTTAAAGAACTACAGGAAAACACAATCAAACAGGAGAAGGAAATGAGTAAGCACATACAGAATCTAAAAATGGAAATAGAAACAATAAAGAAATCCAAAGGAGAGAAACCCTGGAGATACAAAACCCAGGGAAGAAATCAGGAGTCATAGATGCAAGCATCACCAACAGAATACAAGAGATAGAAAAGAGAATCTCAGGGGCACATGACATAATAGAAAACATTGACACAACAGTCAAAGAAAATGCAAAATGCAAACAATCTCCTAACCCAAAACATCCAGGAAATCCAGGATAAAATGAGACCAAACCTAAGGATAATAGATATAGAAGAGAGTGAGGATTCCAAATGTAATGGGCCAGTAATTCTCTTCAACAAATTATAAAAGAAAACTTCCCTAACCTAAAGAGAGAGATGCCCATGAATATACAAGAAGCCTATAGAACTCCAAATAGACGGCACCAGAAAAGAAATTCCTCCTGACACATAATAATCAAAACACCAAATGCACTAAACAAAGAAAGAATTTTAAAAGCAGTAAGGGAAAAAGGACAAGTAATATGTAAAGGCAGGCCTATCAGAATTACACCAGACTTCTCACCAGTGACTATGAAAGCTAGAAGATCCTGGGCAGATGTCATACAGACCCCACAAGAACACAAATGCCAGCCCAGGCTACTATACCCAGCAAAATTATCATTACCATAGATGGAGAAAACAAGATATTCCATGACAAAACAAAATTTACATAGTCTACAAAGGATAATAGATGGAAAACATCAACATAAGGAGAAAAACTACACCTTAATTCCACACAACAAATCCGCACAAACCTAATTCCACCTCTTACAACAAAAACAACAGTAAATGACAATTACTTTGTCTTAACATCTTAATATGAAAACTAATATTACCAACATATCCTAATCGATTGAAATCCAAAAATATGAGGAATTAGAAATTTGTTGATTGTCATCCAATTGTCTCTCTAATTTGGTAATTGGAGAAATAGGTCCAGTATTGTACAATCTATATACTCTTTCAGCTTCTTTGTTTGTGACAGTGTCTGGCTGTGTAGAACATAAGGGTCTTGAAATCTTGCTTCTTCTATCTCAGCCTCTCTATTAGTAGTATTGTTTACTTCATGTTTTTACACTATACTGTGGTTTTCAGAACAGCTTATATATTTCAAAAGTAGTTATATACCCAAAAGAAACATAGACAATTAACTAGGGAGGTTGCTTGTAAGAGAACAACAAAGAGTGAGACTGAATGCTTTGCTTGACATTTGTAATTCTTGTACCAAGTTTGAAGAACAGGACTTTATAAGTTACTCTTTCTCTGAGATGAAGGCTTTTCCAAATTATCACAGCTATTGAACCAAATTCTTACCCTCACCTAATGTCTGTGCCACCCTCCAAGCAGACCCATTGTTCATTGAAAAAGTTGGTGAATGACTTTATGGATAGACCATCTTAATATGTACACCATTTCCTAAATGATGTAACCAGTTCTCGCTGAACTGAGAATAAAGTCACTCACTCAAGTCAAATAGCTTTAACCATACCAGGAAGTCTGTATCCAAAAATCGTGCCTATAATTCATTTCTTGGTGCAGCAGAACTGTCAACTCTCAGCTTAGAGATGATGGAGGTAAAATCCTTTGGTGATGTGAGGGTCATTGAAGTACAGCCTTATTACAATGAAATCCAATGTCTAAAAATTGTTCTTATTTTGGGCTTGTACCACAGTAAGAGCCAAGATTTTAAACTCTACTAAATACAAAACAAGCAAACAATCAAAAAGACTTTATATATTTAGAAAATACTAGTAGTGATGTATTATTTTGAAATATACAGTTGATATGTTTGGAGTTATTTAAAAAGTATATTGATAAAAAGGTATTTTCACTATTGCTGTAGATGAGCATCTACATAAGACTGTTAAATTAATTGTTTTATATCAAACAACTTTTAGAAGGCTTATTTTTATTGTTATAATATTTTATAACTTTTAAAGAATATGACAAAAAGGGTATTGTACGTATCGAAGGGGGGTCTCTGGGCAGAGTTGGGGTACAAAATGGAAACAAGAATGTGATTTAATTCTATTTACTTAAATATATTTTTATATGTTGACAAATTCAGATAAATTGAAATCATGTAACTTTTCTCATCATAACACAATAAAAGTTAAAAAAGAAAATCTGTTATCAATTCTTTGAGAAGTTCAAAAAAAATAAAATAAAATTTAAAATCAGGCATGTACCATTTCTAAGTTATATGAGGAAACTAGGTATTCATCTAGATATGAATGGATTAGATTTCATCTATTCATTGTGGAGTTTTATTCAACTACGAAATGATAAAACATCTCTCCAAAGCTAGTACCAGGTAGATGACAGTGTCAAGTTTGTCTGCCTACTTGACATGGATCTTCATGCCTCTGAATTACATTAGCTGTAGCTTTCATATGCAATTTCTTTCTACAAGAAAATTCTTAGGCACTGTTACAAAATTTGAAAGTATAACTCAGTAAGCTGTTGCTTTCGGTGTACTCTATTATTCCTATGCAGAGCACGAGTCACTTCCTTAATGATACTAATATTTTAACTGTTCTTTATTAGATATTTTCTTTATTTATATTTCAAATGGTATCTTCTTTCCCAATTTCTCCTCCTGGGGGAAAAAAATCCCTGTTCCCTCCTGCTACCCCCTGCTCCCCAACCTACCTTCTACTGCTTACTGGCCTTGGAGCTCCCCTATACTGGGGCATAGAACCTTCACAGGACCAAGGGCCTCTCCTCCCATTGCTGGCCGACTAGGCCATCCTCTGCTACATATGCAGGTGGAGCCATGAGGCCCACCATGTGTACTCTTTGGTTGGTGGATTGTATTTTGTGTATTTTTAGCTTCTAGGCTAATATCCTCTTATCAGTGAGTGCATACCATGTGTGTTCTTTTGTGATTGGGTTACCTCACTCAGGATGATATTCTCCAGACCCATCCATTTTCCTAAGAATTATGGGGCAATGGGCAATTCTGACAGCTGGAATCCAGGAGAATAGCCACCTTGGAACCCCAGAGACCCACTGAGCTTCTGCCCAGAAGGGACGGTAGGCATTCGGTGATTTGTGCCTGAGACCAACAGTTCAGATTTCGGCCCAACCCCCCACAATGACCCCAGCAGGAGGGGTGTGTAATATTGGTCAAGCCTTCTTACATGCAAATAAAGATTCTCAGCCCAAACCAATTAGAGATAACTGTTGCTGAAATCTGAATGACCTCCCAAAACTATATATATGTATTGTATCCAAGGAAGTAAAGCATGTGAAAAATCTATTCCGTGGTCTGAGTCTTTTATTTCTTAGAGCTGTAACATTTGGGAAGCGGTCTGCTCTTCCAAAACATGGCCTGAAACTGTGCTGCACTCCACACTAGCTAGTCAGCCTGTCGGCCCAGCCCAACCCAACTCAGTACAAGTCAGCGCTGAGAAACAGAGCATCTTGAAAGACAGGGCAGAGACACCCTGTCCCTGCTCGCTCAATTCTATGCACAAGGGCTGCCCCAACCAAGCCGGGACAGAGATCTCCGTGGGAAACTGCCAGCAATAAGACCCACATCTGGCACCCAACCTGGGGCAAATACTTCAAGAAGGTGACCCCCACACACACTTTTACATACAATTGAACTATCTTTTCCTACTGTGTTTTCAGTCTGCACCATTGCGTGGATTTAGACAAGCTGAAGGGGCACCTGAAGTCTCCTGGCCAGAGCTACTCTCTGGTGTTGACTGAAGATCTCTCTGGCCTCTGTCTAAATCTTGACAGCCCACAACGGGCATTGGCAAAAACTCTATCTAATTTCTCAAAACAAAAAGAAACCTGGCTACACAGCAGCCAATTAAAAGCCACAGGGCAGCTGCCAGTTCTTAAATCTGCAGAAAGGCTTAGCGTTTTGCACCTCTACTGAATCCCCCGAAGCTGGACCGGCTAAGGGAATATTCTCTTTGGCCAAATGTTTCTATTCTTTCCTATTATGGGAAATTCACCATCTTAAAAAAAATTTCCCCAAGCCAGGGAAATAAGTGCTCTACTGAAACACCATGGAATAAAGATAGCCAAAACCAAGCTTCCTTTTTTTGGGAAGAAGTCCTCAATATAGTGCCAGGTATGGCCAGGGATAATATTTATAGTCAGGACTCCTGGGCCCAAGTAGCTTCTCTAATCAAGAATAAAGATACCTGAGAAGGAGGAATGCCCTCCTGTGATTTTTTGCCGATCTTAGCTGCAATTCGGCAATGCATAGGGCCGTCTAAGACAGAACAAACTGATAGCTGCAACAAAGTTCCTGAGCCCGCGAGCTCGAGCAGTCAGACGAATCCAAAGACCAAGGTTGTAATAGCCCCTCTATTTCAGATCTCACAGCCCTTACTCAATTGATAAAAGAAATAAAATCCATTTACCCAATCCTAACCCTTATGCATCAGAGGAGACACTGAATCAGCTGTCTGCCCCTCCCTCTTTCAGTCACAGGCAAAACCCCGGGGAAGGAACAAAGGAGTTGTCATCTGCCTTTTCCCTCACTTCCCCTCCCCCTACCAACCAGTCAGAGATATCTCTCCTCCCACTTCTCCAAGCCATAAAAGCAAAATACCTTCAAAATCTGTAGACGAAGCCATGCCTAACTCCATAGTGTCTTATACCCAACCATCTATCATGCAACAACTTTGTAATTTTCGAGATTCCTTTTCCAAAACTAACTGTGCCTCCTGTGTTATGCAAGAGCCTGAGATGGAACTAGGAAATCAAACCTCTCAGGCATACTCAGTTAATATTAATCCTAGTTGAAATAAGCCACTTAACTGGTATCCACTATAAGCCTCAGACTTAAAGGAGCTCAGGCAGGCAGTGAGGGAAGATGATATTCATGTGCCTTGGACAAAATCTCTCCTACAGAGCCATATTGCTAATTTAAATAGATCTCAAGATTGGAGAGATATTTGTCGTTCTTCTCTCCCTGGTCCTATATTTTTGAAATAGGAAGCCTTATTTCGAGATGAATGTCTTCAACAGATCAGGCAAAACCAGGGCAGACGTGATACCCCATGGGGATTTAATAAACTCTTTGGCCAGGAAGACTTTTCCACTGGAGCACAGCAGGCAAACCTGCCAGCAGGATATTATGAGCGATCCAAACTTGGGATAGGCTCACTCTACCCTCAGGGTCTCAAGACCCCACCTCCTCCTTGCTTTATCTCCATCAAAAGCACAGAGAAACCCTATCTGATTTTATTCTTAGAACTAAAATGAGTCTAGAAAAAAAAATTCCCAACCCCACAGCCAGAGAGCTCCTTCTTAAAACCATCGTTTGGGAAGGCATGACTTCTAAATCCAGACTACCTTGCCAAGGCCTCTGAGAAGAACACCACAATAGGTGAAAAGTGGCCACCAAAGACATAGGAACCATATCACACAAGATTACATCTGTGGCTCAGGCATTTGTTACAGCAGTAAAAGCAGAAAGAATCTGCTTTAAATGTGGAAAAGCAGGATATTGGAGGAATTAATTCCCACAAAACTCTCTCCCCATAGCAGATTCTAATCCCCCTAAGACAATCTGCCCCCACTACAGAAAAGGTTTCCACTGGAGGAAACACTGTACCACTAGGTATGATAAGGATGGTAAGCCACTGGAACATTTAAACTCCAAATGGGACAGTCCTCAGCCTTTAAAGTAACAGGGACTATTGCTCTCATAGAAGCCTTATGGATGTCCAGCATCTCAGAAGGCTCCTATCCAAAATTAACCATTAAAATAGACAACAAGCCAGTCAAGTGCCTTATTGATACTGGAGCAGACAGGACAATTTTAAGACAGCAAGAGATCCTACATGACTAGCAATTGATCCCTGGGGCCCAGCTCTTAGGCATAGGAGGTACCTCCCATGCATTCATCACTAAACAAGCTTACCAGTGGGAAGACCCGGATGGGGCTACCAGCCTTATATGCACCCTGGTGGCTCAAGTAGCCACCAATCTTCTAGGGAGAGATATTTTACAAGCCTTAGAGGTAGTTCTTACCACCTGACCCGAAAGAAGCCACATTACAATAGAGAACGTTACCTATACAGATAATACCCAAGGAGATCCAACACCCCCCCTCCAAGTCACCCCCAATCCTAGGGGCTGCGGTTCCAAAAAGACTGGAGGGGCTTGGGCTACTGTGGCTCTCTCTCTCTCTCTCTGGTGGCAGGGGGCCTGGTGCTGAGGCCCAGGTATCTCTCTCTCCTCCCAGGGCTGGCCTGTTTGCTGTACAGTGCCTTAATTAAAATGGAGGCAATGTATGAATGAGTTATTTTATTGTAGGAAGGGGAAATATGCTAGTTGAGTGGAGAGAAGGAAAGGAGAGGAAGGAGAGAGAGAAAAGAGAAGGGAGAGAAAAGAGAAGAGGGAGAAAGAGCTAAGAGGAGAGAGAGAGAGAGAGAGAGAGAGGAAAGAAGAAGAGGGAGAAAGAGAAGAGAACAAAAAGCAAAGAAGAGATAAGAAGGGAACAAGAGGGTGAGGAGGGGGCAAACCATCCCTTTTATTGTATGGGGCGTGGCATGCCTGGCTTGTGGTCAGATGACTATGTATAAGGTCCAGCTAGAATGCTGGGAGTTGGAGGCAGTGTCTGCCTGATAGAGCACACAACTCCTGCAGGGGCAGCTGTGAGGGGTCTGGATTGAAATCTGAGCCATGGTCTCAGGAGCAATTCACCAAACAACTTCCGTCCCTTTGAGCAAATGCTCAGTAGGTCTCCAGGGTTCCAAGTGGCTCTGCTCTACTGGACTCTGGCTGTCAGAACTGCCCCACTGCCCAACATCTCCCGCTTTTCTGTTTTTTTAAAAGAGAGGTGTCATTAGAATAAATGTCTGCCATGTTGGGATAAGTATAGAGGCTTTGGAGTGATTGTGTCATTTATGGTGAAAATTTTGAGGGATGGAAGTATCAGAAGAAATCATAGGACAGGGGAGTAACACAGTTAAGTCAGAGGGTGAGTAATGTAGGCAAGGCAAGAGATTATAGAACCCATTTTCCATGAATAATACAGTTTGAGGTTAAAAACATCAGTTTTGAACACCAATGAATGGATTCTAGATAGACATTATGTTTTCCTTACTATCACATAACTTCCCCCAAGTTCAGCAGCCATTTGGCTTGGCAAGAGAGTTCATCTCTAGCTGCAAGGTCTTAAGTCTGTTGTCTGTCCTCTGTTTGGTTCAGCAAATGTCTAGGGAGCTTTCAGTCAGATGAGGCATCTGGAAGAAGGCTGACCCTTTGTTTGCAGGCCCCAGGAGACGGTGTTGTCTCTGATGGATATGTGGCTGCTATATCTGCAGGCCCCAGGAGACCAAATGGTCTCTGATGGATCTATGGCCACTAAGTCTGCAGACTCCAGGAGACTGTATGGTCTCTGATGGATCTTGTAGCTGCAGACCCTGTCCTCCCTCATGGGGGTGAACCTATAGAATAATTACAACAGAAGAGCAGGACCCTAGCAGAAGAATGTCTGCAATGTTTGGGAGCATTGATAAGACCTTGAAAGCAAGGGTTCATGAGGGATTTAGTCCTGGAAGGAATCTTTAAAGTCTGTTTCATGTGGCTGTGGGAAAAAAAAATTATGTCTGTGGGATGGACAGTAACAGTTTTTCTGTGAAAGGAAACTGGTTGTTAACTAAGATTGAAGGATGGTAGCTGATTTAACCTGTGGAAATAGATTAGGTGACTTAAGAAAACTTAGACAAGTTGAAAACTTTTGAACATACATCACTGATATTAGGTAGAAAAATCAACGTTCAAGTGGAGAAGCAATAAAATTTTGTGTTGAAAACTTAAAATTAAGGGGTACAAGTGAATAAAAACCTCTGGTGCAGCAGTTTTGGCTGGCTTAGATGGGTAGGCTATGTAGCAGCAAGCAGGCTAGGTATTCCCCGCTTACTTTTCCTTGAAAAGTAAAGGATAAAGTTTAAGGGTTGAATGAGAGGCTTTCAGCTGAAGCCACAGACTGTTAGCCTGTGCTGTAAATTAGCTGACAGGTAGGCGGAGCTCAGAGTTCAGAGGCAGCACTGAGGTCTTGGGGAGGAGTTATGATTAGGAGGAGTTCGAGCCCTTTTTGGAGCACACAAAGGGAGGCAGAGCCAAGAAGTCCATGCAGCCTGCTTTTCCAAGGGATGGAGGGAGAAAGGAGAGAGAAAGGAATGCCCAGTTTTTGAGCTAGTTCACTCACAGTTTATGATGTCTGCCTGTTTGTAGTCACAGGGGCAAGGCTGAGTTTCTCCCGGGCACAGAGTGCTTTTTTCCTGCGGAGCTCTCCACAGGCTACCCCACCCTCTCTAGAGAAGATGAAATCTTTACAACAACACTACCAAGGGAAACTGCCAGGTGCAATCACCCAGGCAACAAAGGAATAAAGGGTTAATAGGATAGTGTAACTCTACACTTGAGTCAGGGCTGACTGGCAAGTGCTAAGCTCCTGTCTTCGTACTTTACCTCAGTCCGGGGGCGACTGTGTCCCAGTCCATGGGAGGTTGACGTAGAGACAGGTGAAGGGAGGGGTCCCTTGGCCTTCGCGGAGGCAAGGGACCATGGTTTCCAGCTGCCGCTGCCGCTGGGCAACGCAGGCACCATAGGATGCCACTGGGTTCTGGAAACCAAGGATCAAAGGCTTGGGGAAAGTAGCAGTGTAGCTGTTCAGTTAGAGAAGAGCTAGGATCTGTTTGCCCACATTCTCCACCACCTGTGGTTCCAAAAGAATGGAGGGGCCTGGGCTGTGGCTCTCTCTCCCTGGTGGCAGGAGGCCTAGTCTCGAGGCCCAGGTCTCTCTTTCTCCTCCTGGGGCTGGCCTGTTTGCTGCACACACCTTAATTAAAAGGAGGCAATGTATGAATGATTTATTTTATTGTAGGAAGGAGAAATATGCTAGTTGAGTAGAGAGAAGGAAAGGAGAGGAAGGAGAGAGAGAGAAAAGAGAAGGGAGAGAAAAGAGAAGAGGGAGAAAGAACAAAGAGGAGAGAGAGAGGGGAAAGAAGAAGAGGGAGAAAGAGAAGAGAACAAAGAGCAAAGAGGAGAGAGAGAGCAAAGAAGGGAGAGAGAGCAACAGGGTAAGAGTAAGAGCGAGAGGGGAGAACAAGACAGTGACGGAGCAAGAGCAAGAGGAGGGAGCAAACCACCCCTTTTATTGTATGGGGTGTGGCATGCCTGGCTTGTGGTCAGATGACTATGTGTAAGGTCCAGCTAGAATGCTTGGAGTTGGAGGCAGTGTCTGCCTGATAGAGCACACATCTCCTGCAGGGGCAGCTGTGAGGGGTCTGGGCTGAAATCTGAGCCATGGTCTCAGGAGCAATTCACCGAACGCCTTCCGTCCCTTTGAGCAAATGCTCAGTAGGTCTCCGGGTTTCAAAGTGGCTTTACTGGACTCTGGCTGTCAGAACTGCCCCACTGCCCAACAAAAGACCACTGTCAGATTTAGTACTCCCTGCCTTGATTGGCTTTCTGATGAAGCTGTCTGGGTCCCACAGTGGCCTCTGTCAAGGGAGAAACTTAGAGCCCTCAAGCAGCTGGTAGAAGAACAATTGCTGCTATAACATCTCCGCCCCTCTCGCAGTCCAGGGAATACCACTGTGTTTGCTATAAAAAAGAGTTCAGAAGGATGGAGATTATTACAAGGTCTAAGGGCAATTAACAAAACCATGCAAATCTAGGGCTCCCCACAAAGAGGGCTACCCCACATCTCAGCCATCCCTGCCAATGTTCCCCTGTTAGCAATAGATATAAAAGACTTTTTTTCCATCCCTCTCTACCCTGAGACTGTGAACACTTTGCATTCTCAGTAACCCCCATTAACAACAGACCAGCCTCATGCTATGAATGGACTCTTCTCCAACAGGGAATGACTAACAGTCCAACTATCTGTCCGGAAGATATAGCCACTGCATTAAAACCCTATATAGACAAAGGACTCAATGTCTATCATTACATGGATGATATTTTAGTGTAAGAGAGAACTTGTGCCTCTCCTTCCCAACTTAAGGACCAGTTAATACCTTCCCTATCTGCTCTAAGATTCAAAATAGCCCCTCACAAAATCCAACTTCTTCCACCCATTTCATTTTTATGAACAGAGATCTCCCTTATCTCAATAGGTCCCATTAAACCAACCATTTCCTTATCTCAAAAATTAACTCTCGCCTCCCTCCAGAGCTTTTTGGGCAGTCTCAATTGGTTTTGGCCCTGGCTCCCCCTTCCTTCAAGCACCCTTCAACCCCTCTTCAACCTCCTGAAAGAGGACAAAAGTCCCTCTTCCCGGATAACACTATCCCCCAAGGCAATCCAAGCTCTAAACTCTGTCAATACAGCTCTTGCTAGGTATAACCCAGCAAAAGTGATACAGCTCTAAGAACAAAAGGCTCAGACCGAGGAGTAGATCTTTCACATGCTTTACTTCCCTGGATACCATACATATATAAAGTTTTGATAATCATTCAGATTTTAGCAACTGTTATCACTCATTGGTTTGGGCTGAGAATCTTTATTCGCATGTAAAAGGGCTTGACAAATATTATACACCTCTCATGCTGGGGTCCTTGTGGGGGGGTGGTTGGGCTGAAATCTGAGCCATTAGTCTCAGGTACAAATCACCAAATGCCTACCATCACTTCTGCAGCTTCTGTGGCCTGTGCTCCTGGCTGGTCCCACCTTAGAAAGTCAATGGAAAGAAAATGGCAATCTGCCTGAGTCCTGGGGTCAGAGCACTCTCTGGAGACCTGCTCTCCCCTGGCAGGAAAGGTGCTCAGAGGGTTGTGGAATAAATGCACCTCTTGGCTGTAGAGGGAGGTAGAAGGACGCTGTTCCAACTGCTTTGCTGCTTCTGCAACCTATGCCTCCTTGTTTGTTCTCACTTTTTGAATTTTTCATAATGGACTGATTGTATACTGGAAGTTAATTAATGTCATTAATCTTAACTCAGAACTTTTCTCAAAGGGAAGAAAGTTCACCCAAAGACACCTGTAGCAAATATGTTTTGTTATGCCATGTGAAGGTTCACAAGACTGGGAAAATGAGGATCAAAATCAATGTCACAACCAGGAGTTCAGCAAGAGGAAGGATATAAAGATTAATCTAGAAACCTCTTGGTAAGTACGAGAAGTCCCTGGAGATTCTAAGAAATTGTCCCAGGCATTCCACTCCAAGATCCTGGGATTTCAGGCATGTGGGAGTTGGCCATCCTGGATCAATGGCCTCATTAAAAAGTTTTTTTTTTCCATTTCTTACTGTGAGCATAAGTCCCATGGCCACATCAAATATCATCCCCAGAAGATTATGACACATTAAATATAAAAGGTTTAAAACAGCTAATTGTTTTTCATATCCAAGGCATTAAAGAATTTCCATCCTCTACCATATTTGAGAAGCTGTTTCTATATCAGAGACTTGAATGGTTTTCTGCACCCTGGTGAATTAGTAGGCTAGTGTTTTCAGGCAATGAGAGACATGTCAGTACTAGTATTAAATTAACCCAAGTACTGATGCCCTTTTATCAGTTGCTCCACAACATACAGTCAGGTTTTTCTTCAACAATTAAAGCATTATACCTATTCTTAGTTGTAATATTGGCAAAACCATAAAGGCAGTTAGTTCTGCAAAAGTCTATAAGTATAAAATAGGGATGGAAATCACATAAGGCAGTGGAAGCAGCTGTGAAATTCTTTCTCCAGCCTGCAGGTGGATGCCATATAGGCAGTTGATCTGTGTAATTTGAATCATAAATTCATGGATGAACATTTAATTCTTTAAGACTCTCTTTAAGTGTCCAACTAGTTAGTTGTCCCATTATGTGCTCCAGTGTATCCTGCTGGAAAAGGACAAAGCATCCCAGTAGATAAGATTTGGATATTTGATTGGGAGTTAAAAAAATAATCTTGCTTCACATGTAAATTAAAAGCTGCATTGCCAAGAGTAGCCACAAGATGTCCCCATTTTGATTGTGTTCATTTTCCTAAATTGTTGGCCAAGACCCAGGGGAGAGACCCATAGCTGACTTTCCATAATCAGCTGGGTGTTTTTAATTAATTAGTTGACAAGTTTTTCAAATTTTAACCAACACTAATTAACTCACTGTCTTCCTTTTTTGTATTTGTGACACAGTCTGTGTGCATTGTTCATGTTATAAACTATTTTTTTCTCCTTCTCTTCCTCCTCACCTCCTCTTCCTCTTCCTCCTTCTCCTTCTTTTCTCTTCTTCCTCTTTGTACATGTCCTTGTCAATCTTCCCTTCCCCACACCTGCTCCTTCTGCTCTTCCTGCTTCTACACCTCCCCCTCATCTTCTTGCTCTTGTTCATGTTCTTCTTCTTCCTTTCCTTTTGTTTCTTCTTATTCTGCTTCTTCACAATCCCTTTACATGGGACCTATTTTGTGACAACTAATAAATCTCATTTTGTAGGAGGAAGAAAGCTGAAACAGAAGCATTATAAGAAAGGGGGCTCATATTAATGCAGGCTCTAATATATCTTGCAAATATCTCATGTATTTCCTTGTGGGCTATAACCCTCTGATATTATGAATTGCCATTGTTAAAAACTAGAATCTCTGGGTCTTCAATTCTGTTCCATTGATCTATCTGCCTGTCATTGTACCAATTCCATGCAGTTTTTTTTTTTTTTTTTTATCACAATTTGCTTGGTATTCAGCTTAAGGTCCAGAGTGGTGATTCTACCAGAGGTTCCTTTATTGTTGAGAATAGTTTTCCCTGTCCTAGGTTTTTTTGTTATTCCAGATGAATTTACAAGTTGCTCTTTCTAAGTCTGTGAAGAATTGACTTGGAATTTTGATGGGGATTGCATTGAATCTGTAGATTGCCTTCGTCAAGATGACCATTTTTACTATATTAATCCTGCCAATCCACGAACATGGGAGATCTTTCCATTTCCTGAGATCTTGTTCAATTTCCTTCTTCAGAGACTTGAAGTTATGGTCAAAAATATCTTTTACTTGCTTATTTAGAGTCACACTGTAGTGGCTATTCCTGGTTGTCAACTTGACTACGTCTGAAATGAATTACAATCCAGAATTAGAAGGCTCACCTGTGGCCCTAATCTAGAGGCTGAGAGATACAAGTTTCTGACCTGAATCTTGGCATGGAGACCTTGAGGAATAGTGGCTACGAATCCCACAGGATTAACATAGAAAGCTCTATGAGTTCAAGGTCATCCGGGGTTAAAGGTGTGGTGGCACACACCTTTAACCTGGGCCACACTTTTTGCTGGAAACGTATATAAGGACATTGAAAGAAGGAAGGCTCTCTCTGCTTCGCCTGCTTGCCTTGTGGGACTGAGCAATTGCTGGATCCTTGGACTTCCATTCACAGCTTCTGCCGTGACTGTTGTTGGGAGTTGATTGTTGGGAGTTGGACTACAAACTGTAAGTCATCAATAAATCCCTTTACTACATAGAGACTACCATAAGTTCTGTGACTCTAGAGAACCCTAACTAAGACAAATTGGTACCCGGAGTGGTTCTAGAGGAGCAGAAGTATAAGGATGAATCTTTTAAAATTCTGAAGGTGGCTTGAGGATCCATGAGCTCCATCAATTACTGAAACCTCTCCAAATTCTCTCCCTCCTGGGTGCTCAGAGAATACTGGAGACTCGTGGTCACAACTATATTCCAAGCTCAAAGAAGCTAATGCCCTTGATTATCCTGATGAATTAGGGGATTCAGTGTATAAAGCTTTCCACAAGATGGGGTAGAAATCGGAAAATGATTTTGTTGGTTGGTTGCTCTTAGCATCTCAA
>JADRCD010126692.1:587-15336 GCA_019843815.1 Montemys delectorum | reverse complement strand
AAAAAAAAAAATGGTTTTTCATTTTTTCTTAATTTAACTTGAGGCATGCAAAATGAAAAAAAAAAATCTGTGAAAATCTTCTCCAAGTCATTTCTAAGGGGACTGTCTGTTATTGAGCTGTGACATCCAGGTTACTGGCCCCTGAACCCTGTTAAGCTAATGGTTTTGTGTACGCAGACATTGCCTCTGGGCATCAGACACAAGGGCAGACCTGTGGCAGATTGTATAAAGAAAAACTGAGCACAGATCACTGTTTAAACAGCACCAGACACAGAGAAAACACGGAGTCTTTTGTTCTGAATCTCTAAAGAGTCCACAACAACATTCTGGCGATCTAAATTTGCAGATTCATGTATCTCTTATTCTTGCAATATTCTGAGACAAGTATGCATGTGTATGTTTATATTATGATTGACTACAAAATAGAAATGCTGTGTGGAACCCTTCCCCTAGGCAAGGAGTTGGCTGCCTGTGAGGTTCATATTTTCTGCACTTTGTTTCACTCCCAACACTGATGTCAGACCTAAACATACAACTCAAGGGCTGTGGGACAGAAATCACAGCCATAAATCAATAGCCAGGAACTTTTAGGGTAGTCAAAGGGAACATTCAAATGCTATAGAATTCTCTATAGAAATCTGTAACAAAAATATTTATGCCTGAGTTACATAAGTTTTTCTTTTTTTCCTATTCATCCCAATAATCAAGAAAATTAAGTGGGAAATCTAATTTTCTAAGGGGCAGAATAGGTCCATCTTGGAAATAGTATTACAATGGTGGGAAATTTTAGATTCAAATAAAATATACATATGGTGAAATGCATAGATTTTTAAGCGTACAATGAGAAGTGCACAAACTGAATGAGCAATGCTTCAACCAAAAGACAGAACATGTCTGACACTTTAGGAACCTTCCTTGGTCCCCTTTTCCATCAGTCTCCATGATGCCATTGACCCCCCAGTAAATACTCCATGAGAAACTGCAGTGTGCTTGACTTATTCTGCTGGTGTACACTAGTTTTGACCAAATATCTGGCCACTGTAACATGGCCAAATAGATTGATAAAATCCATGTTGATTCTCACTGGTGAAGTTTAACTGCATTGCTGATAAACTGTGTGCTCAACATGTAAGGCCAGTATTTGTCTCATTGCAGTGTTTTCCTGTCTCTGTGTTAGTTCCCATGTGAAAAGCCATTTTGCTCCTTTCATACACACATGAAAATTAAGTCTTCCCTTCATCACGGTTCTGTCTGTTCACTGTTTGCTCCAGAGACAGTCCAGTGCAGCTCATGTATCTCTAAGGTACCCATAAGCCACTGGAATTGGTATGAGTTTTTATATATTTATGGAAGCCTCTCTCTTCCCTCTTCTCCCCCTTATGTACATAGATTTCCCAAGTCTGCTAACAGTCAAAATTTAATGCAGTGACCTCTGCCCTAATGTCTCGAAGGTTGTGTCTTATCAGTTAGCTGGTTTCCTCACTGAGTTCTCTCCTATAGAATAAACCTAGATCCTAAATGACAAAGAGCTCCTGGAACCTGAAAGATGGTGCCATCAAATTCCCATTTGAGGAGCCCAGGG
The DNA here is from genome assembly GCA_019843815.1 of Montemys delectorum. Lineage (NCBI taxonomy): Eukaryota > Metazoa > Chordata > Mammalia > Rodentia > Muridae > Montemys > Montemys delectorum. Next base: position 13,754 of record JADRCD010126692.1, on the reverse strand, counting down.
TTGTGGCAGGGAGTAGAAGAACGACACAAAGCCCAAGTCTTGTCCCTGAACCACCTTGGCACCAAGCCTTGTCAGTCATGGCCAACCTGGCTTCAGGCTCAGCCTTCTTTTGAATGAATGACTTATTCTTCCTTGGAGCATCCTGCTACATTATGTGGCAATGCAGGAAGTAGGATGTCATCAGCTTATTCATGGGAACTTCCAATCATGTTCCAAAGCCAGCAAAAATTGGACAGAAGCATGAAGGGACTAGAAAACTCTCGGACATGAAATGCCTTGGGCATGGAGCAATCCACATCAGAGGAAAACTGTAAGAGCATGCTCCCCAGTAATCTTAACTTCCTTTCCCGTCTTCATACATCTCTAAACCTTAAAAATAATTGGTTCACTTTTTTTTTAGAAGACAACATGGCATCTTGTTCTAGCAATATATTGATCCATTTTCTTATTCCTTTGGTAAAACAAGCCTTGATTTAAACCCAAATAAAAGAGGCAGCTGTCTTTTAGTAGCTCAACCTGACAGGATATAGAAAGATGGCTGGCTACCTGTTTCATCCACTGCACAATCCTTTTCTGATAAGCGAAATTTGTCTCCATTAAAATCATCTGAAATATGTGTTGTGATGGTGGGAAAAACCACCATGATTGCTAAATCGAGGAGCAAGTAAAAACCAAAATTGTACTTTTTGCCTCTGAAAATTAGAATCTTGCCAGGATAAAACAGATCTTCGGTTTGCACTTAATTTTAAAACTTATGTTCCCAAAATGGTTTCACTATGGAAAACACTCTCAGAGTGTGGTTTTTAAAGTAAATACTTATCACTTGTGGGTCACTTTAATAAGGAATTTGGAAAAAACTTTACAGATTGATTAGAAGTCAGTGTTCTGACTTGACACTTTAGCCCAAGACAGTATATGCTTTCTTTCAAGGGTTGAATGAATAAAGTAGGAAAAGATACAAATAACTGATGTGTTATGGACCGGTCACAGGCAGCTCAGATAAAACTAAGCCCAAGACAAATATTTCTGTGCTAATGAAGTAATTCCAGGACGGCTTCAATGTGTTCCTGAACTAGCCCTAAGACGTAAACAAAGCTACTGGCCAAGGAAATGATACAGACTGGGATTCTTGGGAAAGGTCCTTCAACCTGGCTTCTCTACTCTCTTCATTGAGACCCAGCAGCAAGAAGACATAAGAACTGGCTTCTGGAGCGGCCCTTGCTTCTTCATTGATTGTTGAACTTCTGACACCATTGTTGAACTCACACAGGCCCACTTGTCTTTTAAAGACTCAGAAACCTTAAATCTCTGAGCTTATAAAATATTTTTTTTTTCAAAATGCAAGTGGCCTATAGCATTTTGAAGGCAAGGAGCCTTTAAAGTGTCCAGAAGTCAACTTTAAATGTTTATTATAAATAAGGCTACAAATTAAGAGTATTTTGTCCAAGAGCAAAACCAATGGAAAACATTACTCCTTGTGTGACTAAATAGCGTGCCACTCAGAAAGGGAGTTGGTACATTTTAAACATTAGACAAATGTATTTGTTGATTAAGAAAAAAAAATCTGAAAAGTGGAAGACTAGAAAAATTCACATTTTGTTTTGTGAATCTCTTTTGCTCCTGAAAAGGCCATTTCTACATGGTGGATAAATCTTCTTAAATTCTGGAATCTGTTCAGGGAATCAGCGCCTACAGAGAATTAACCATTTTCTTTGAACTTGCATTCACATAAAGGGTATGGATCCTATTAAATGGTAAATGTTTTTTTTTTTAAAAAAAAAAATAAAATATTCAATGGATCCAAATAGGCATTGTCTTGAACTTGAGAGATAAGTTAAAAGAATAAATCAATGGAGGAAAGAGAACAGCAAAGAAGGAAGAAGTGAGAAGTAGGATGAAAGAACAGAAATGGAAAGTTATGCCATCTTGATTTGGATAATGCCAGTTTTGCTCCTTTGGTCAAATGACTGTGTTTGTTTCACTGAGTGAAGACACTGAAGCACATTTCCCTTCCTCTTTAAAGCTGATAAGAAGTTGTCTGATGAAATAGATAATTTAGGTGGTTTTCCTCACAGTATCTGCTTTTATAAACAACCAGCCAATCTACTTTAGAGTTAAGTTGAACCACAAATGACCATTACCGTCACCAACACTAACAACAAAACAACAGCAGCTTAACCAAGAGAGGTGCCTATTCCTCTTCATATTCTAAAGTTCTGGACGCTAACAGAGATCAGTATGAGGTCCTCCTAGAGAGCTTGGCCTCTTGTTGGTTCATCTTTTGTGTCTATTGTTCTCGAATCATAACAACATCCAAAATGACTGCTGAAGCGTACGTCTGGTTGTTAATTCCAGCCAAGGGGACTAAAGGCAAGAAAGGCAAAAAAGAATGGCATTTCTTTTGTTTGAGGACAAGCCTCAGAAGCTGACTTATAGTATGTCTACTTACATCATTTGCCAAAGTTTGGTCTACCCCAAAATTTGTTGCAAAAAATACTGGACACTAGAGCCTATATTCTAGATGATATTGTACCCATCTAAAACTAAGAATAGTAAACACATATAGAAGAATATTGAGCAGTCTTTTGCATACACTCCAAGAACACCACCTTGTTGAAATGGAGGTCTCTATTTTTTAGTTGTTATAGATTGTACAAAAAAGATACATATTGTGAAAAATATCATCATCATCCTCAAGAAATAAAATTGTCTGCTTCTTGCTTTCTTATCTGGCCTTTATGGTCAGAAAGAAAACCTAATATATGATGCTAGATTGTCCAGTATTTTGTTAATTCTGTAGAATGTATTTTGGTTTTTGTGCTGTTGCAATGACTCTGATTTAAAGAGCCAGTCCAATAGAGGGCTCAGTCCACATATAACAGCACCAATAGGTTAATTCTTCCATGTGAAACAGTCGAACTCCGTTCCACAGGATCTTCTGAACTGATCAATAAGGTCTTTATTTTATTGCTATTTAATTCAACAAATACCTAGAGTATACAGTGCTTATAAAAGTAGATCAGGACTTAGAAAAGTGTGATTACAATGTGTGATCTTTTGTACATCCTTGTCTTGTTCCTGATTCATGTGGATTCGCTTCAAGTTTCTCTCCCTTTGACCTTTTGTATTCTGTTATTTATAATGTGTTAAAATTGAGCTCAGCCACGCATGGTGGCACAGGCCTATAACCTCTACTACATGGGAGGTGAGGCTGAATGAAAACAAATTCAAGAGCAGCCTAGGTGGCTTAGTGAGAATCTGTCACAGAAATTAAAAAAGGAAGAGGAAGAAAAGAGGGAAGGAGAGGAAGAGGGAAGAAGAAGAGGAGGAGAAGAAAGGGGTTGTTGTTGCTGTGAAGTTTAACATTAAAAAGGGGTGCTGAAGAGGTACTTCAATGGTGGGCACATGACTATCATTGAAGCCAAGACCCTAGATTTGATTACCAGCACTAGAAGAACTAAACGAAAAAAAAAAAAAAGTACATTTTTTTTAAGTTGGTCAACCTCTCTTTTCATTTTTTTTCCCTTGAGAAAATACATTATTTATGAGAAACCTAAAATTGAGAAATATTATAAAAATTTTATCATTAAACTTTACTGTGCCCTCTTCCTGGACTGTGTGCTCCAGATACTGTTTATTCAACAACTCTCTAGGAAATGATTTTGGGAACTGAAGAGTGCGGAGCATACATTGCCTCTAAATCTAGCTAGCACCTGATAGTTCCAAAATGATTAGGTGAGTTGAACTCTATTACTCAGGAGCCTGTGACGGAAGGACTGCTTGAGGCCAGAAGTATAAAGCCTGCTTGAGCAGAATAGCAAGATGTCATTTAAAAAAATTTATGTAAGCAAGGGGCAAAAACGAAACTTGAATGTTAAGCTAATCTTAAAATGATTAAGTGTATACTGCTTGCCTGCAGCTCTTGCAAAGGACTCAAGATAAGTTCTCAGTATCCACATTGGGTAGCTCACAACTGTCTGTAATTCTAATTCCTGGGGAAGTGACTCCCCACTTTGGCCTTTGCAAGCAACTGCACTCATGTGCACGCACCCATAAGAGTATGCTCTTTCTCTGCAAACTAACTTCATAGCAGTGGAAAGACCCGTGGTGTCTTCCTATGCCCATTTTAGGAGGACATTGAAGCTGGTCAGAGGGGTGAATTCACCTGGTGTGCTATTATATCTATGAATCAGTCGAGCCTTTTTCCTCTGCATTCATTGCATGGCTGTCTTTTATGGAGTCCCTACTGATCAAGCTTCTACTGGCCAGCTGTTTTGCGATGCCTTTTGATGCAGATTTGCATAGCCCTGGATAATCAGGTTGTAGGCCACCTGCAGGAAGACACATGCTGCTGGCCTCCTCTCCATAACCTGCCTCTCCTTTCTTAGGAGAATCACTAGCCAGAGGACATAAGTACTCTCTTCAGTTTTGTTGTTGTCGTTTGATTGTTTGTTTTCTTGACTTCGTTCTGTCTTCTGAGGGGATAATTAGAAGTCCCTGCTTTGTCTTATTTTTTTTTAAGACTTATTTATTTGTTTTATTTATATGATTACTTTGTCTTCATGCACACCGGAAGAAGGCATCAGATCCTGTTACAGATGGTTGTGGTGTCTCCCTGTGTCTGCTTTCTTCACTTGCAGCTTAAACATAATAGTGTGTGCTCTGAACAACCTGTACACTCCACTTACCAGCCAGCACACAGAGAGCTTACTTTCAACTGTTGGATGACAGGTCCTGGGGAAGTGCATGTGCTAATAACTTGTTTAAAGCCACTTTTTGACTGCTTGTTACAGTTGCGTCTTCCCTGCGCCTCCTTGTTCAAAGGGGATCATTCTATTTTCTTTCTGTCATCTTGAATTCTAACCATAAGCATATTCACTGCCTGCACTTTTACAAAATAGTTTATGAAGACCACATGCAGTCTCATATCAAAGTCAGAGCCCAATAATCAGAGTTATTAATTGAATTCAGTTCTTGATAGAAGAAACAGGTACTGAGGATATAGCTCATTGATAGAGTGCTTGCCTAGCATATGTGAGGTCCAGAGTTCAATCCTCAGTTCCATTAATAAGTAAATAAATAAGCAGATAACAGAAACAGGTAATGCCGTGAATATTAACCAGCTTTGCAGTTCCTTCATCAATAGCTGCATTGTGTCAGACAGACTTTCCTTCTCATTGCTGAGGGGTGTTATTATAAACACTTTATAATAATAGATCCATTTATTCATCCAATATGCATAGTTATTTATTTGAATTCTCTGTAGCTTTTCATCTTTGTCTTGCTTTTAAGATTCCACCATAACCAGGGCTTGATGCTTTATGCAAATTATAATGTATGAAGTAGTAAGGTAAATATATTTGTTTGTGTGTTTGTTTGTTTATTTGAGGCAAGGTCTCAATACATATGGCCTGGAACTCACAGACACCCACCGTCCTGCCTCTGCCTCCTGAGTGACCAGCCTGCAAGCTCTTTAAGACTAGAACTCTTGTGTTCTTAGTCTTGTGGTTTTTTTTTTTAACTTGGTTTTTGAGGACGAGCAAGACTCATTAGTTCGTTTCATTGTTTTTAAACCACACGCTTCATATAATGGATTTAAAATATCAGTTGGTGACTGTTAGACTTTTTAATAACACAAGGAAAGGTATTGATGACAGATGTCAAACTACCTGAAATATGCCCAGAGATCAAAGTCCCTCCGATGGCTCTAAAATGCCCCTGGTGGTCTTAGGTCTGCAGGGTCTGCTTTGACTCAATCCTTATCAGAGTAGGAGGTTTGGGCAGTGGTGTCAGGAGGCTCTGGGCTTGTTCCCTTATTTCTCCTTTGTTTCAGGACCCCTGCCATCTACCTTCCTTGATTTCCTCCACAGAAACCCAGTATTTCCGTACCCATAACTATGGAGCTGCATAATAATTAAACACAACCTTTAAGAAAACGGAATTTTCATTAAAGTTCTGTTGGGGATCTGAGCTACCACATGACAGATGCTGCTAGAAGCAGAGAGTATTATTAGCATCAGTAATAATTGTAATAAAAGCATGCCTTGTTCTCTTTTAAAGATGTAGATATTACATTTTTTTTTCCATTCCGCATAGCTCAAGGGAAACGTGGGTGTGAACACTTCAAAACACTTTCACGTCCTCAAGGGAAAAACCCTGAAGTGAAGAGAGTTAGAATTAATATCCACATCAGTTCCTAGAGCAAAATGCCTGACACAGAATAACAAAGCAATTTCCCACCCTCTCCTAGTAGCTTGTAGGTGAGAGTTCTCAGCGAGATCCCCTGGGCTGCAAACAATGACAAATTTCTGACTTTGTAGATTTGTTTGTTTTTTTGTTTGTTTGTTTTGTTTTGTTTTTTCCTGAGACTTCTTACATATGACAAGAACCCTGCTGCCTAGCAACCTCCTACACACTGAGCAGAACCAAGGAGCAAAAGGCGGACAAAAAGGTCTTGGCCACTCCCGGGGAGGTTTTTATTTTCCACATTCAGAAGCTCCTCAGTTCTTTTCAGTGGGAAGCTCTCCAGCCTAGTATTTATTATTCTTAATTAAAACACAACTTGGATTTGTGTTAATAACGTAGTTTTCAAGCACCCAACAGATTAAGGAGCAGGAAACGTAAAATGTAGTTATTACAGAGAATATGCAGAAATGAAAGAACACAGGGAGGAAACGAACCTAAGAACCTGAATGACTGGCACATGGACACACCTGATGTAGAAGCACCCATAACAGAGTCTATAAATAAATAGACTCTAGGTAGGAGTGCATAGCTTTACAAAACTGTTTTACTCTTACTATGATAAAGCCAGATTTTAGTTAAAATCATGTCTGTGTGAACTAAGAATAGGTACTCTAGTTCTCTCTGACTTGTCCTACAACTATAACCATTATTGCTTTTATCTGAATAAGATGCACTACTTTTGGCTGCCAGTAATTTCTTCTTTCTGATGATCACACAAACTTCCATTGTCTGTGCTTCTTAAACGTGCCATTGCTTTTTGTAGCATGATAATGTCCAGAGCATTTGGTGGACTGTGCTCATTGGCTTCTCTAACCCCCAAAGACACTTGGTGAAGAACATTGTATAATTATAACCCAGACATCTCCCAGGCATGCCCTACAGAGGAGCCTCAGTGTGATGAGAAACCATCCAGGGTAGGGGAAGATTCGATTTTCAAGATTTAAATCCTAATACTAGTTTCTGATAATTATCCCCTGTGATGAATTTTCCTTTCCCTTGTAGTTACCAAATTGTCTGTGTTGGTAGAACAGCATAGTTCTCTCCAGCACAGACTTCGCCAAGTCCACAGATATTTCCCAGGAAAGGTGAAGGCTCCTCCAAACCATGCCACATTGGTCTGGCATGCTCTCTTCCAATTCAGGCTTACATCGACCCAAACAACTTTGTTTCCTGTACTATTTTTAATCTATCAGTAAATGATAAAAGAAAATCCACTGACAGCTGCTCACTCAAGCAAGTTTCTCATTCCCAGATTAGTCAGATTTGCCCTTTCACGTATAAAGCTGACCACCCAGGAACATCTACTGATAGGGAAATTTTATTGCAGGCTACTGCCACACTTAGCAGTTTTTGTTTTGTTTTGTTTTGTTTTGTTTTGTTTTTAAACACACTGGCATACACCGAGGGACACAAGGTTTTGTGAACTCCTTTAAGTGACACCACACGGTGGCAAGCAGTGGTCACTGCCTTTCTTTCAAAGCATGCCTGCAGAGAATCCCGTGGGTGTGAGGTATTGTCCAATTATTAGAGAAATAAAGCAAAATAGCAGAGAGTCTGCCCACGAGGAACATCCACTCTACCCCTGAGGAGGTTACATTAATCTGCAATGCCTCAAGCAAATACCATTCTGGAACATCTGGGCCCTGGAAGAAGGTGGGGGAGAATGTCCTTCCCCACAGAGTCTGAGCTCTGGTGAGTAAGGAAGATGATCAGCCCAAACGCAACCTTCCTGTGCTGCCTTGTGATGATTTCAACAAACACTGGGCAAGAACCTGGTTTTGAAAGAATCCCCCAGCCCAGGGGGCAGAGGGGCAATGGAAACTAATCAAATGCCCCATTTTTCTTTGAGAAGATGACTACAGAACTCCTCATAGCTTTGGGCAAACTTCTTCCCTTACAGAGCTCAGTCTCTGCAACACCACTGTTCATTCTTCCTGTGATGCACAAGACACTGAGATCAGAGCCACTTGTCCCTCTGAGCATGTGTGTGCCACATTTGGACAGGGTGCCCTATCACTTAGGACTGAATTGACAAATCTAAGAACCAGTTACTGGATCACACAAGCCAAAGCCAAAGCCAACCCATCACACCACTGAGTTCTCATTAAGGCAGTCCATTCTGCAGCCCCTGCCAGTCTAAATAATTATGCTTAGCTCAGCCATACAGATACACTCTAGTGACCTCTGTGGAGATCTGGGAGTATCACCATGGGTCCTGGAGTGATTGGGTGTGGAAGAGACCCTGCAGAGACATAACTATCTGGAAAGAAAAAGCAGTGCTCATAGAGGGGGTCTCCAGGAAACCCTGCTATACCTGGAGGTCCACACATAGCTGCTCCTTTGCTGTTATTTCTGACAAGCTGGGTACTATTAGTACTATTGTTGAATGAAGATAGCAATGGTGAAATGCTAAGAATGACCCTAAGTCTTCTGCTGTTCCCGAGACTAACAGTGAGTTTGCTCTTTTTGTAACATCAACTCTGCCATCTTATGGAGAGGAGTGGAATCAGCAGAGCATTCTGCTCCGTGCCTGCTGTTAAAATGACAGGTTGTAACACCTTCTGCCTACTTCTAGTTGCTTTTTAAACCATCAACAATTTACCAGCAAAAATATTTGTCCAAGAAAATCTGTTTTTAAGAATTCTCAGATTGCTTGCTAACCAAGATGTCTCTCAAACTTGGCACTAGAACTCTATGTATAAACCTCAAGTGATATTTTGTATTAATACGAGTTTCTACTATCACATAACACTGTGAAGTAATTTCTTTGTATATTAGTGTCTTTTCCTATCATTTCTTGAGCTACCAGGTGAAGTAAATGAAAATAACTGAACTCTGTCAAGAATTGCCCTGAATAATATTGGTAGCCTGGAGAAAAGTGAGTCTTGTTTTTCTTACACATACAGACAGGTAACAGGACTTGTTTTCACAAGCTTATGTTTTACATTTTATGCTTCTACCTGTATATTATATTCTACAGTTATCAGAATATGTCATTTAATCCATGTGTCTCTCTGAACATTGATTCTGAGTAAGTTTACAAGTTATTTGTAATTAACTATTATTTTCAACCATGAATAAAAGTGTACATTGAACTAGAAGGTGAATGCTATTTTTAATGCTTCTCCTTATAATATGTTCTCAGCATCCTGAATCCCCAAGTCCAAAATTGAAAACATTTTTAGGACTGCCATTATGCCACAGATCCAAAGTTCCAGGCCATGAAACTTTGACTCACATAAAATTAGTAAAATAAGTAATATGCACATGTACAAAATTACTTTCAGAGGCATAGAAATCAATGGATTTTGTGTTTAGTCTTAGAGTATATCCCTAATTTCACTATGCAAATATAAATATTCCAAAATTCAAGATCTGCTGGGCTGCTGGGCATCTCAGAGAGCAATGCTTACCCTACCCTCTGTACCTGTGAAAGAAACCTGACAAGTGTGCATCCTGAGTGCTCCTGTATTCTTCAGATTGCAGGGGTTTACCCTTCTATTTCACAAGCAGGGACCATCACTGGCATTTGTAACTGGAAGAGAGCGATCCTCTCCCTAAGAAGCCCCAGAAGACCTGAAGGACTGTGAACCCACTCAAGCAGTGTGCTACTGGGACTCCGAACCCGCTCAACCAATGTGCTACTGGCTGTGGCTGAGCTGGCTTCTCAGCCAACAATCTACTCAGCTCCCACCTCTGCAGTTCACCCTAGGAACCAAGCTATAACCAATGTGCTACTGGCTGTGGCTGAGCTGGCTTCTCAGCCAACAATCTATTCAGCTCCTAATCTGAACAGCTCTACAGTTTTCACCCTAGGAATCAGGCTATAATTTTGTTCTCCACGCAAAGAGAACGCAGAACCTTATCACTAACTAATTATACCATGGTTTGATGGTGACTGTATAACATGTAGAATACAGCCCAGGAAAGAAATGCCTAAAAGTAGGCCCCAGGGCCTAGTGCACTGGTCAATCTGAGTTCAGTCTCATGGTCAGTTATTTTTTCCTTCCCCCTTGTCTGTCATCATGTTGCTCCCAGGATAACTACTCTTTTCATACAAACTACCCTCCACCCAGCCTAGTCAGGGAGCAATAACCCCTTAACACCAGCATGATTTCCCAGATGTGAAAGAGTGTTAAATATCTGATCCGAGTCACCCAGGCTGGGATTTCAAACCTGGGGACAGGGAGTGAATTACCTTTGTAGTGACTACTACTCTTCACCCTGAGCTCACCATTATCAAACAAAAGGAACAGGAGGGGTACATTGCATGGGAAATTTATGCATTGCTTTCCTGGTATTAATATGGTTCTGTAACTTTATTAAAAACAGGAAAACTTGTTTTAGTGACACTATGGTATTGATCTTAAATGTCCTCTAAAGTTAGTAGATTACAGGTTCAATCTGCCACTGGAAGATTACACCATAGGAAGATGGTAGAACCTCTAGGAGATGGAGCCTAATGTGTGTGGAGGCAGAATGGTAGAGTGGGGATGGGGTGTCAGGTCTTAGGTCACTAGAATTGTTCCCTAAATTAAGATGACACAGCTCTAACCCTTCTTTCTTTCTTTTTGTTTAACTACAAGCTACTGGCTTTTTGCTTCACCACCTGCTCACCAACATGATGCCTTGCCTTACTACACTAACACAAAAGTAATGAGGCATCATGAGTTCCATAACTGTGAGCCAAAGTAACCTTTGTCTCCTTGTCAGGTGTTTGTTACAATAGCAGTAGCCTGACTATCACAGTGACATTTCCTTAGCTACTTAAACATGATAATATAAAAAAATCCTGAATATTTTGTCTCTATCTACATTGATCAAAGGCTAAAGTACAGTCTAATCTCAAAGCACCAATCTACTTCGAGACAAAAATAAAGATCAATTGACCATGTTGAGCATTGCATGGCTGCTGGCAATGGAAGGGATGGTGTGTCATGGTTCCTATCTCTGGGGCTGAGCTAGCAAGACATGGGTCTCTTTCTGTGCTGATGGCTGCTGTTGGCATAAAGATTGTTTGCATAATAATGTATATATTTTACTTCATGTTCCTTTTTTGTGGAATGTTCTCCCTGCCATAGATAATGACTCCATGATAGTCAGAAATAGCATGATTCCAGGAACAGAGACTGTGTCTAATGATCCTCAAGAAAATGGTGATGCTGTGACCTTCAGGGCAGACCATAAGGCTGTGGGAAAGAACTTTGAGAATATGAATTCAAGAATAAATAAATCAGTGTAATAGCTATTCTTTACAGAATATTTCATCTACGCAAAAGAAAAAAAAAAGGTGCAATATGAATTGTATGAGGAGTTTAACAAACCTGAAAAAAAACAGAGGCAACTATACTAAATGAGTCAGCCTAGTCAGAAATATGTTAAGGAAGGAGACACAATTTGGTCCATATAGGAAAATGCCTGGATCATGAAAGAGAAAGGAATAGTTAAAAAAAAAAAAAAAAAAAAACAAGGCTCAGATAGATTTTTACGTAATATTAGTGGTAAAATGATGGTCTCCTCCACAGAAGCCATTAACTAAATTTGACCCAGATATTCTACTCCCTAAAAAAGGCAGGTATATGTGCTATCCAAATAGAGGTTGCTACGCTCTTATATATATTTATATTTATACTTATATTTATCATTTATATTTATATCATTTATATACATAATTATATATATGTATATACACATATATATGCATATATATATATACTTGCTGTCTGATTCATTTGCCTAGAAAGTGTACTATAAATCAGTTTCTAAGAGTCAGGAAGTTAAGGCCATAAAATGCTGATTTGTAGGATGATCACAAGGTAAACTGATACACAATTTCTAAGGAAGTAGCTTATGCAAATAAAAGTCTTGGCTTTGGTCTGCAAGAGAGCGCTGTCTTAAGCAGAACACAGAGCTGTCAGATCACATCCATCACTGACTTCTAGTCATCCTTCTACCACTCCCATTCACTTCCTCAGGCCCCTCTTTCAAGCTAAGGCTGATCCTCAGAAAAGCATCCCTTGACTAGACAGTTGAAGTTTAATGTCTAGTTGGGCAAATGCTAATGATACTGTTTCCATATTTTATCAAGAGTATGGATTTAAATCACAAACTATCACATTTTTTTTCACTCTTTCATTTTTTGCCTAAGTCAAATTAACTTTAATAATATCTCTCATTGCTTAGCTCCTACTCTCCAACCCTGCCACCTTCAATTATGACTATCATCATTTCTATATTAAATATGCCTCTAATGGAGCTTCAAGTGTCCTAAATTTCTCTTCTCCTCTTCTTTCCCTTGCTCTCTTCTCCCCTCCCTTTCTTCCCCTTACTTCCCCTTCTCCTCCCCCACCATTCCCCTCCCTCTCCCCCTATGTCCTTCCCTCCTCTTCTCTACCCCTCTCTATTCTCCCCTTTCCTCTCTTCTCCCCTCCCTCCTTCCCTCCCTCTCTCCATATCTCCTAAATTCTTAGACACAAGGAAATCTTCCATCTCAGATTTATGAGGGTGGGAAGACAGGAATATATTTCTGTACCTGACAAAGCAAGGCTGTGTTTCTAAAATAACAAATCTGAACTTTGTTTGCTTAAAGTGTTGCAATGGATGGCCAGCATGGAGACACACACCTGTGATCACAGCACTTGGGAAGGTGGAACAGATAAATCAACAACATGAGTTCAAGGTCCTCTGTGCTACACAACAAAGAATGGGGAAAGTCCCTATGAAGCTAAAATGTGGAAACAAACACAAGATCTAGGTGGAAGATCTTCAGGCCTGGACCGAGGTCTTCCATGGCCTGAAACAGCCTGACGTATTATTTAAAGTCGTTGCTCGCTCCGAATCCGCTCGCTCCGGACCTTAGCCTTTAACGGCTGAGCCACCTCTCCAGCCCTTTTTTTTTTTTTTTTTTTTTTTTTTTTTTTT
>JADRCD010126691.1:0-18903 GCA_019843815.1 Montemys delectorum | reverse complement strand
TCACCAAAGGATTTTACCTCCATCGTAGCTAAGCTGAGAGTTGATAGTTCTGCTGCACCAAGAAATGAATTGTAGGCTTGATTTTTGGATACAGACTTCCTGCTATGGTCAAAACTACTTGACTTTAGCGAGTGACTTTATTCTCAGGCCACAGAGAACAGGTTACATTCATTTAAGAAATGGTGTGTGTATTAAGATGGTCTATCCATAAAGTCATTCACCAACTGATTCAATGAACAATGGTTCTGCTTGAAGGGTGGCACGGACATTGGGTGAAGGTAAGAATTTAGTTTATTAGCTGTGATAATTTGGAAAAGCATTCATCTCAAAGAACGAGTAATTTATAAAGTCCTCTTCTTCAAACTTGATACAAGAGTTACAAATGTCAGGCAAAGCATTCAGTCTCACTCTTTGTTGTTCTCTTACAAGCAACCTCCCTAGTTAATGATCTATGTTTCTTTTGGGAATATAAACACTTTTGAAATATATAAGCTGTTCTGAAAACCATAGTATAGTGTAAAGACATGAAATAAACAATACTACTAATAGAGAGGCTGAGACAGGAGAAGCAAGATTTCAAGACCGTTATGTTGTACACAGCAAGACACTGTCACAAACAAGCTGAAAGTGTATATAGATTGTACAATGTTAGACCTATTTCTCCAATTACCAAATTAGAAAGACCATTGGATGACAATCAACAAATTTCTATTTCCTCATATTATTGGATTTCAATCGATTAGGATATGTTGGTAATATTAATTTTCATATTAATATATTAAGAAAAAGTAATTGTCACTTCCTGTAGTTTTTGTTGTAAGAGGTGGAATTAGGTTTGTGTGGATTTGTTGAAAGATTACCTTCTTGCTTCTTCTAGGGTGTAGTTTTGCTCCTTATGTTGATGTTTTCCACCTATTATCCTTTGTAGGGCTGGATTTGTGGAAAGATATTATGTAAATTTTGTGTTGTCATGAAATATCTTGTTTTCTCCATCTATGGTAATTGAGAGTTTTGCTGGGTACAGTAGCCTGGGCTGGCATTTGTGTTCTTGTAGGGTCCGTATGACATCTGCCCAGGATCTTCTAGCTTTCATAGTCTCTGGTGAGAAGTCTAGTATAATTCTGATAGGCCTGCATTTATATGTTACTTGACCTTTTTCCCTTACTGCTTTTAAAATTCTTTCTTTGTTTAGTGCATTTGGTGTTTTTATTATTATATGTAGGGAGGAATTTCTTTTCTGGTCCAGTCTATTTGGAGTTCTGTAGGCTTCTTGTATGTTCATGGGCATCTCTTTCTTTAGGTTAGAGAAGTTTTCTTCTATAATTTTGTTGAAGATATTTGCTGGCCCATTACATTGGGAATCTTCATTCTCTTCTATACCTATTATCCTTAGGTTTGGTCTTCTCACTCCATCCTGGATTTCCTGGATGTTTTGGGATAGGAGCTTTTTGCTTTTTGCATTTTCTTTGACTGTTATGTCAATGTTTTCTATGGTGTCTTCTGCCCCTGAGATTCTTTCTTCTATCTCTTGTATTCTGTTGGTGATGCTTGCATCTATGATTCCTGATTTCTTTCCTAGGTTTTGTATCTTCAGGGTTTTCTCTCTTTCTGATTTCTTTATTGTTTCTATTTCAATTTTTAGATTCTGGATGTTTTTGCTCATTTCCTTCACCTGTTTTATTGTATTTTCCTGAAGATCTTTAAGGGATTTTTGTGTTTCCTCTTGAAGGGCTTCTAGCTGTTTACCTGTGTTCTCTTGTATTTCTTTGAGGGTGCTATTTATGTCTTACTTAAAGTCTTGTATCATCACCATGAGAAGTGATTTTATATCTGAATCTTGCTTTTCCGGTGTAATGGTGTGTCCAGGACTTGCTATGGTGGGAGAAGTAGGTTCTGATGATGCCAAGTGGCCTTGGTTTGTGTTGTTTATTTTCTTACACTTGCCCCCCACCATCTGGATATCTTTAGTGCTACCTGCCCTTGCTAAATCTGACTGGAGCCTGTCCTTCCTGTGATCCTGGTTGTGTCAGAACTCCTCAGAGTCAAGCTGTGTTTGTGATCCTGTGATTCTGGGATCCTGTGATCTTGGGCTTGTTAGGTCACACGGGAGTGGAGCTTCCTCTAGGTGTTGTGGGACTGGCTGCAGAGCTTGCGCCCAAGATCTACTCTGGACACCAGCCCAGACAGACTGGAAGGAACCTGAATCACAGGGCTAGTGGTGTTCCTGTGTGCCTGGTCCTGCTGGTCCCAGTTACTCCCAGAGTTGGGACAGATGTTGGTTCCTCCTCACCTCTGATCCTGGGTGTGTCAGAGTGCCTGTCAGTGGAGCTTCCTCTGGGTGTTGTGGGACTGGCTGCGGAGCTTGAGTCCAAGGTCTGCTCTGGACACTAGCCCAGACAGACAGGAAGGAACCCTAGTCACTGGGCTAGTGGAGTTCCTCAATGTTTATCATTTCTAAGTAAACCAGAATAAACACTTTATCATAGATGTAGCTAATGATTATTAATACTTTTTAAAGGACCTAAAGTTCTCCCAAATTTTAGTACAGGTAGTTTTATTGTATGTTTCATCTAGCAGATATTTTTGTAGTATGTAGAAATAACTGTTTCCAGCTAAATAAATATATTATGCCGTGTTATCAATCTGCCAAATCAAAAGTGCTCGCCAAGCTGAATAATAAGTTACAAAGAAATAATAATTCTGGGTTACACAGATTATGCAGTGTTTTCAAATCTTTAAGAATTACCCACTAACACAAATCTGACACTTAACAGTTGGAAGGTAAGTTTCACAGTAATGTAATTTTAAGTTCTATTTACATTCATTTTAAATATATTACTACGATGTTTATGTCACAATGGTGCTTTCCAGTGTTCACAATTTACAGTTTCAATTTGTACATACGTAACTCACTAATATAAGGGACAGTTCTCACTACTGTAAACGATCCCTAAGAAAAATAAACCACCACCCTACACAAAGCCATAAAAACGATCTGACTTAAAACAGATTAATACAACATAGTTTTTCATATTTGAGCTGTTTTCTAAATACCAGCATGTAACTTTGCCTATTTAATGTATGACAGTTACAACTTTATTCACTGAGAAAGTATGCATTTATTTTCTTCAACCACTTTTTCACTTTATCTCAAAAAATCCTTCACTTGCTATTTTTAGTCTGCGAATGCTAAACTGTACTTTTGGAGGGAAGCAAAAGGAAGATGATAAACATTGTAAACAATAAAGTTCCCCAAATTAATGTTTGAATTTTTCTTTTAGATCATTTAAAAAGTCAGAAACAGGGTTTCATCTTTCTTTCTTTTTTCTTTTCTTTTTTTAGACAGAGACTAGTGAGAGGTAGAGTCCTGGATGGACTGGGACTGAGACTCACCTGCCACGCCTCTGGAGGCCAGGGTTGCAGATTTACGCCCCCACACCCAGAAGCACCATTTCATTTTTTAACACCAATACAAATAAATTACCAGCAGGTCAGTACCATCCTGGGACCTAAAATTCTAATTGAATAAAATCTTTCAATATTCCATTATTGCAGCTTCGATTTGATTAAACTGGTCAAAGTAAGTAAGAAACATACTGTCCAGTAAGTAGTTAGTCATTTTGCTTTTGGGGGTAGACAGTCAAAGAACAGAGACTTACAAACAAGGAAGAAAAAAATTTAAAAAGGAAAAAATAAGTCACAGGGCAGTTTGAACCTCTGAAATTTATTTGACCTATCCAGTATTCAAGTCTAAAACAGAATTTTCAATTTATTTTTCTTGAATAATCTCCATTCTTTCCTTGAATATCAAACTGATTGGTAGTCACAGTTTCACATACAATCAGAACTTCGTAGCTTGCTCATACAATACAGTATTAGTAATGTCAAAAAAAAAACCCAAACCAAAACCAACCAAACAAACAAACAAAACCCCCAACAAACTAAATTCCAAACTACAAAGAAAATCTACTCAAGTATTCCACTCAGCCTTGAAGTCATTTACTAGCATGACAACAGATTTGGCTTAAGTCACTTCTGCACACACTCGGACCCAGGACAGACCCCCTTGGCTTAAGTCACTTCTGCACACACTCGGACCCAGGACAGACCCCCTAGCCACTCATCCGCTTTGCAGCGCATTCAGTCAGACATAGCGTTCCTCAAGCCAAACTTTAAATAGATTAAAAAAATAATTTCTAATTTTTACAGAAGTGTTTCTTCAAAAACTGTTTTCTCTCACTCCCTCATCTCCTGTACTGAAGGATGTAGAATGTTTTTTGTTTTCTCTCCCAAGTTGATTCTGAATCCTCAAAATTGATTCCAGGCAGAAAATCGCTGCAAATTAAAATCAAAAAGAAAAATAGAAAGCATATATATATATATATATATATATATATATATATATATATATATATATATAAAATGCATACTGATTGGAATCCTGCAGCGTTTGAAAATCATTTAGAGATGAATTTTGGGCTCTTCCTATTCACAATTCCACAATCCGTAATATTTTGGGCAAACTTCCCATTCTCTCCTGGCTACTTCCTCCCCTCCAAAACAGTTCAACAGAGGCTCAGGTTTAGTGGGAAGAGAAGCTTCTGAGTAGTTTTTGTACAGTTTTGTTTTTACTTTGGTGATCTGGGTGGCACATGTTGCCCTTTCCCATTACGTCGAGTCACTCCCTGAGGGGTAGCCCTATGGCTGAACTGGTGTCTCTGTTCCCTGATTTTTCCAGCTGCTCCCCTGGGAATGGTGTTGCCTCGGAAGCCAGAATGATCCTTACTAGCTCTTGTGTCTGGTTTCTCATGTGGCTTTTCAACAGGTTTCTCAGGAGCTCCATTCTCTTCATTTCTGGTGGGAGATACTACATTGGAGCGAAGTTCCCGCAGTGGCTGTACAAGAACTGGAGATGGCTCCTTAGGAGGCTTCTGGCACACTTCAGCACAGCTTAACTTTCGAGGTTCCTGTAGGGCCTCGGCTATAGGTGTCTTTACGTTACTATTGCAAGGTGTAGCAGTGTTTGCCCTTGATGGCTTTGCAGTAGCTGGCGAAGACACTGGTACAGTCACTGGATTGAGAATGTCCTTTGGAACAATGGAATCTTCCACTTGATCCTTCTCTTGCTGAGTTGTACTTAATGCAGGAGGCTCAGCTGTACACGGAGGACTAGGACTTAGGCTGAGCTGCGGCACAGAAGTGCAATCTGTCTGTCCATCCTCTGCAGGCACTGGGCAACTAACTCTCTTTGTAGACACCTTTAACAACATCTGTTCTATTCTCCAAAGCAAGTTCATCTGGCATTCTTGATGAACTTCCAGGTAAAGGAGGAAAATTTGTAGCAAGTTAGTCAAACTTTGGTGTTGGAGACTTTGCTTCAGTTGCTGCAGGCTGGGGTCTTGGGATTCTGTCATCACCTCTTCAGCCTCTGAAGAGAGTTCTCCTGCCTTTTCCGAAGTCCATCTGTAAAATGGGAGCCTCCTTTGGAAGATAAGATTGTTCCTGATGCCCTGTTACTGCTGGGTTATGCTGTTCAGAAAGAAAGATTCTTGAACTAGATGTACTCAATGGTCCATCTCCCTAATAACACAAAGCCCTCTGTTGAGTGTTCTGAATCACTGGATGACCTAAAATGAAGCTTCACACAATCTTTTTGGAATGGTCGGTCCATATTCGTAGCAGCAGCATTTGTTTTATAAGATCCTGATGAACTAAAGCTATTCACAAAACTACCATTAGGAAAGGGAGCCAATGGTGTTTCAAAGTAAGGTGCAGGACTTGGAGACCAAGACTGAGGCACAATACTATACACTGAGTACTGCTGATGAGGATCATACACTGGTTGCATGAAGACTGGTGAGGGATATTGGGTTGGAGTCTAAATAGGTTGAGTATACATACTAGAATCCATTAATCGATAACCATTCTTAGCAAAAAAAAATGTATTGATGGCTTTTATCCTTGCCATGATTGGCTTGCCCTGAAATGTTTTAACGTCTTCTCTTAAGTATTTAAAAGCCTGCTGTGCATCTGTGTCTGACTGGAAAGTGATGTACCAGTTGCTGTTGTGTGCAAACTCACAGCTTATCACTTTGGGACAGTTTTCATTTTTAAACAAAACTTTCACTTCCTCTACAGGTGTTGTCTCAGGAATTTCTCTGAGAATCACAATACAGCACTTATGGCTTGGTCTCATCTTTTCTCCCTTGTTATCAACTTGTACCATGGGGGAAGATCTCAATACTTCAAGAATTAAATCTGTATTTGTAGTCAATTTTTTTATTTCTTCCATGTTGGCAACTGTCCATATTGGGACAAACTGATCACTATCCATTTGAGATATCAAGTAAAGGTCCTTTGATAAATTTTCTCATGAGAAACAGAATTCCAGCTGTTTTTTCAGGCATTCTTTTAAATCTTCTGTAGAAATTGTTGAACTGCTTTCTCCAGAGACATTGTATAGTTGGTAACTCAGGTCTTCAGGACGTAAGACCATTCTATCAGCTGACTCTTCAGTGTCTGCAGTGTTTCTTGTAGTTTCACAAGATGGAGAATACATTACTTTATATTCCTTACACATATCTTCTGAAAGTTCTGTATTGCCCTCAGGGTGAGATCCAGATGTGGCTGCAGTTTCATGTCAAGAGGTTTCAGTTACAGGAGTGCCATCCGGATTTCCAGAAGGAATGTCTTGCCGTACTTTGGCATTAGGATTTAAACCAGTGCCTTTAGATGTCACCTGCTCAACGAAGAGCAACATGTCTGCTTCCACTCGGCCCGATCATTCACGCTGCAGCGACTCTGACTGGCTCCCAGGCCTGGCCCTGATAGGTAAGACAAGGACACTCGCCTTGCCCCTCCACCCGGCCTCAATTACAGGTTTTAAAAAATACTTTCAGGGAGTTAGAGAAATGTTCTATGGAGCTGAAGGGTTTGCAGCCCCTTAGGATGAACAACAATTACTAACTAGTACCCTCAGAGCTCCCAGGGACCCAACCACCAATCAAGGACTATACAGGGTGGGACTGAATGTTCTGGCAGCATGTGTATAGTAGAGGATTGCAAATTCGATCATCAATAGGAGGAAAGGACCTCGGCCTTGTGAAGGTTGTGTGCCCCAGTGTAGGGGAATGCCAGGGCCAATAAGTGGGAGAGGGTGGGGTGGCAGGCATGGGGATGGGGGAGGCAAAAGGGGTTTGTTCTTGTTGTTTTTGTTTGTTTGTTTGTTTTTTGGAGGGGAACCTGGGAAAGGAAAAATTTACATGTAAATAAAGAAAATATCTAATAAAAAATTTAAAAAAAGAATACAAAAAAAATACTTTCAGCATCTATCTATAAGCACAGGCAATTTAGTTATTTAGACATCACAAAGTGTTCTCAAGAAACAGAGCAAAACCAACAAGCTTAAATAACATTGAGTAGGATTTATACTATAAAAATGAGATTTCCGGTAGTGGGGGCTGTTAAATCCAAGAATAAGGGATAGAAGGAATCTGTTCTTTTCTTTGAAGGGGGAGAGAATTAAGGTAGCTACCCATCTGTCAGGAAAGTTAAGGCAGAGTGAATGAATTAGGTGACCTTTCTAAATTACTTCCAACCCAGAATTTATGATGTCACTATAAACCAGCAGGCCCAGATGGAATCATGGGAAGAAAACACAACTCTTATGCTTGCTTGTGCTATTTGTTGAACACAGGAATAGTGAGGTGTCTTGTTTGAAGCAATCATATCTAATGTTATAAGATTTGAAATAAGGTAGCTTGGGCAACTGTTATTTGCATCACTGGATTGTTCAGAACAAATTAATTGAGGTCGTATATTCTGAGAAACCTCCATGAATTATGTGTACAAAACTTACTCTCAATACACCATGAAAGTTGTAGCCTGGCCCCTACTCCTAGGCATGCTGGTAATTTCTCTGCCAAGTGGTTAGGAGCCACTCACATGCACTTGCAGAGATGTGAACTCTGCTTTGCCTTCCCAGTCATAAATACCAAAAGCACTTCTCTCAGTTCTGCACAGATCATATTTAATACAAATGCTTTCTGTAAGTGTCTAGCCATTGTGTGTGTTCCTAGACTTATATGTCAATAGCATTGATGGGGAATTTCTTGAAGATAGTAGTTCATATTATTCATATCTTCTTTTTGTTCACTAATTAAACCAAGTAAGAGTCTAGGATTGCCAGTTATAATCCTAGCAGTCGTCAGTGCAGAAACACACTAAGCAGACACATACAAAGCACACTCTCTTACTTCTGTTTTATACATGTTAATCTGTTATTTTAAAAATCTCCACCCTATTTGCAGCCCCTTAGGACTAACAACAATATGAACTAACTAGTACCCTCAGAGCTCCCAGGGACTCAACCACCAACCAAGGACTATACATGGTGGGACTGATTGTTCTGGCAGCATGTGTTTAGCGGAGGATTGCAAAATCGATCATTGATGGGAGGAGAGGCCCTTGGCCCTGTGAAGGTTCTGTGCCCCAGTGTAGGGGAATGCCAGGGCCAATAAGTGGGAGAGGGTGGGGTGGCAGGCATGGGGAGGGGCAACAGGGATTTGTTCTTGTTGTTTTTGATTGATTGTTTGTTTGTTTGTTTGTTTTTTGGAGGGGAAACTGGGAAAGGAAAAATCATATTACATGTAAATAAAGAAAATATCTAATAAAAAATCTCCACCCTAGATTGTAACCTATCTTTCTAAGTTCCACTTTTATAATAATATTTGACAAATCTTACTGAATCAGAGAGATTGAGTATACATAATTTGCTCTTTATAGTCAAATTGAGCCAACCGAAAACTCATGACTTCTGAATGTGTTTCTTTTATTCTCAAATATCTGAAGGGTAAAAATTATTCTGAAGATATAGACATATATCATTCATGCAGAATAATAAGCATGCCTGTGCTGTTGTTGTCTAGAATGGCCATGCTCTATTAATCAAACAGAATTCCTTCTCTCATGGACTCATACACGTGATGAATTTAAAATGTGCTGCTCCTACACCACCATGAGTTTCAAATGTTACAAAGCTAGTGAGAAGTTTTGTGATTTGAGACAAAAAAAAAATTCATTCATCCCTGTTATCAGGTGTCATAAAATTGTCTAAGCCATGCAGGAAAATTAATTCATGTAAATACTGCTCAGGTATATGCATATATGTACCATAGTACACTAAAAACAAATCATATAGTGTGACTCTTAAAACATGCTGCATCATGTCTAGTAATACAATTTTTAAATTTCCATGCTCTGGAATCTCATTGTTTAAATCCTAAGAAAAGTTAGTTTCTATCCAAATGGTATAATGATAAATAAAAGTCTTAAAAGGACTTTTAAATATTCTATCACATTTTAAATTGAAATGGAATTATACCACCTCTCCTCTTTCCTTCTTTTAGCCCCTCCCATCTATCCTACTCAAAGCCTTCCTTTGGTTCCTCCATTCTCAAGTACATATTCTCACATTCTTTGATTATTATTGTTACATTCATGTATATGTATACATATGTACATATATACATATATATTATTATTGTTACACTCACATATATGTATATATGTAAATACTATGTATATATGAACTATATATGTTAAGCCCAATTTTGTTGGTGGCATATATATGACTTCAAGATGGACCACTACTGTTATGATTTCAATAGAGCAAACACATATGTCATATATTTATCTATCAATGTTTTCTCAAATATTGGCTTAAAATTTCAAGATTAAGTTCAAGTAACCAGGAAAAAATGACAGCTAAGGTTTAAAATACAGTTCAGGACAAAATTGTGATGCAAAACAGAGACTGTGAAAAGCATAAATTAGCACAACTAGAAAGTATTTCCTGAAAACAAGTGTGCTCATTTCTAGCACATCTGCAGAGTACATTGGAAGAAAGGTGGTATTTCTGCAACTTATTTGGAAAACTGTGTAAGACAGAGGTAGCAATGCTTTCTTTTCCACGAACATTATTAATTTTGGTTCTCGGAAGGGACTGCTGGGTTTACATCTCATTAACTGATTCACACAGGATCCTTACTGCTGGAGACTTAATAGAAGCTCCCCTGTTTCACAATACTTACTAAAGCAATCCCCAGGTCTTTAATGTAGTGTAACTTCCAATTAATTTTTTAAGGTCAGCCTGTCACACTGGAATCAACAGTGCTAATGTCAACACTACCAGCTTGTAAATAGTATTGTGAGCTACACTCAAGTTCAATAGTAGGTGATAGACCCTTGTGGTTATCTCAGACATTTTAGAAAATATGTGTTGATATATTTTACCACAAAACTCATTAATAACTATAGATTATATATTTTATCATATAATTTCTACATATTAATCCATATAACTCTAAGTATAACTCAAATGACATTCATTATTTATTTTAAACTATGCATTTCAAATTTAAAGATTCATGCTTGCTTCAGCAGCATATGTATTAAAATTGGAACAATACAGAGAATATTAGCATGGCCTCTGTGCAAGGATTACAGGCAAATTCTCAAAGGATTCCATATTTTTTCAGGAAGTCTTGTGGGACTTGGAGAAAGGATTGAGAAACACAGGGGCTAGAGATTCAGCAAGAAGGTCCACAAGAAGACCAAGAGTGTCAACTAACTTGGACCCTTGGTGACTTGTAGAGACTGAACTACCAACCAAGCAACATTCAAGGGCTGAACCTAGGCACTCTCCCTCCCCCACAAATATGTTGCTGGTATGGAGCTTGGTCTTCATATTACTCCCCCACAACTGGAAAAGGGGCTAACCTGACTTTGTTGCCTGCCTGTGAATTCTATTCCTCTAACTGGTCTGCCCTTTCTGACCTCACTGGGAGAAGATATGCCTAGTCCTGCAGTAACTTGAGGTACCAGGTGGGTTGGTACTCAGTGGGGAACCTCCCATTTCTCAGAGATGAAGGGGAGGTGTGGTGGGGAGAGAAGCAGCATGATGGGAGAACTTGGAGGACAGAGGAAGGCTTTGATGGGGATGTTAAATTAATAAATAAAGTAATGGAAAAATTAAATAAAATTTGAAGATTCTTTTGGGCCTCTTCATTGAACCTTGAAATGGAACAAACTTTGCTCCTTCCTGTGACATCTCTCAGTCCTCCTTCTAGACTACCCATATTGGTTTATGTCAACCCATAGATACCTGGAAACACTTCCTGCCTGGTACCACTAGTGTCTACAAAGATAAGGGACTCAGTTAGTTGATTCACATGATCCTTCCTGTGAAATCTCTTAGTCCTCCTTCTAGACTACCCATATTGGTTTATGTCAACCCGTAGATACCTAAAAATACTTCCTGCCTGGTACCACCAGTGGCTACAAAGAGAAGGGACTCAGTTAGCTGATTCACATGATCCTTCCTGTGACATCTCTCAGTCTCCTTCTAGACTACCCACATTGGTTTGTGTCAACCCATAGATACCTAGAAACACTTCCTGCCTGCTACCACCAGTGGCTACAAAGAGATGGCACTCAGTTTGTTGATTCACATGATCCTTCCTGTGAAATCTCTCAGTCCTCCTTCTAGACTCCCCATATTGGTTTGTGTCAACCCGTAGATACCTAAAAATACTTCCTGCCTGGTACCACCAGTGTCTACAAAGAGAAGGGACTCAGTTTGTTGATTCACATGATCCTTCCTGTCCTCCATTGTGATTTCGCCTTTCCCATCTTCAGCCCTGTAACAACTTTCTTGAGGGGCCTTTTCTCCTACCTCAGCTCAATTCACTGGAGATTCCAACACTTACCATAGATGCAGGATTCTTCTACACCCCCCCCCCT
Organism: Montemys delectorum; assembly: GCA_019843815.1. Lineage (NCBI taxonomy): Eukaryota > Metazoa > Chordata > Mammalia > Rodentia > Muridae > Montemys > Montemys delectorum. Next base: position 7,101 of record JADRCD010126691.1, on the reverse strand, counting down.
TTAACCTGTTTCTTCAGATTAGTCATTGTCTTACTGCAACCTTCTTGTAAGAAATCCTTTTCCCACCACACCTTCAAATCCTTGAGGAAAAGGTTAAGATCCCTTTTGCTTCTTCCTGCATCCTATCACACTCTTCTCTCCTATCCCTTCTTTATTCCTTTCTGCTACTCATTAATGTACAGATACACTCTCTAGAAGGAAACCCACACTTTCCAGCAATCCAGAGAGGACAACAGAAACAAAGGTCCAGAGTACAAACACAAAAAGGAAAAGAACAGATATCAACACATAGAACCACATCAATCATTGTAACTCCTAGAAAACAGCACAAAGACAGAAACAGAAATTACTAATTATATATGCCTCCACCATAACCCAGTAACCCTAATACAGAAAAGAGTGGATGAATAAATAAGTTTGTGAAAACAAAATGGAATGAAATAATGAAAATAATTAAGATATGGAAGTAGATTTTTAAAAACAAGTAGAAAAAAACTTAAATAAAACTGAAAATTGAAAATTAGCAAGTCAAACAAAATCCTCATAATTAAGCTATACCAATGACATACAAATCATGAAAGAAAGAATCTCAGGCAATGAAGACAAGGTAGAAGAAATGGATACTTCATTCAAAGAAATGTCACATAAAAAAAATCCAAGAACCAAATATCCAGGACATTTGATACATGATGACCAAGTCTATGAATAAGAGTAAAAGAAGAAAAAAAGGAAACCTTGATCAAAGGCACAAAAAAGAATTTTAATAAAATCACAAAGAAAATTTACCAACTTATAGAAGGAGAATCTTCGAAAGATATGAGGCATAGAGAATACCAAATAGAAAGGACCAGAGAGAAAATTCATCATGAAACATAAAAATCAAAATACTAAACTTATAGAACAAAGAAAGACTACTAAAGACTTCAAGGGAACAATATCAGGTAACACATAAAGAAAAACACATTAGAATGATATCTCATTTCTTAGATGTATTGTAAACACCAGAAGTTTTGAGAAAGATGTTCTATCAAGTTGAAGATACCAAGGATGCTGCTTTAGACTGCAATACCCAGCAAAACTATCAAAAATAGATGAAGAAAGATAAAAGTTCAATAGTAAAACTAAATTTAAGCAATATCTAGAAAGAAAATTTCAACCTGAAAAAATAAAACAGACCTGTTGAACACAAGGCATACATAATTTCGAACAACAAGTCAAAGAAGGAGTAAAATACACCCACAACATTAGTATAAGAGTAACCAACAAACACTTTTCATTGGTAACTCTCAATATCAATTGTCTCAGTTCTTCAATAAAAAGGCACAGACTAGAAAATTGATAACAGGATCCTTTCTTCTGCTGAGTCCAAAGAATACACCTTATTGTCAATAATAGATGCAATTGCAGAGTGAAAGGTTGGAAAGCAAATTTTCTAAAAAAACAGGCTAATCTTATAGTATAGCCTTAAAATCTAATATAATCAGAAGAAAGAAATTACATAATCATCCACAAACATTCCACAAACAGAATATTGCAATTGCAATTCTAAACATTTATACATAAAAATAGAGCACCAAGGTTCATAAAAGAAGCACCACTGCAGCTAAGTCATATATGGGTCACAAATGATGGCAGGTGACTTCAATATCTGACTCTTGACAGAAGACAGGCCATTCAAACAAACAAAGACGCAAACACAGGAATCCTGGAGTTAAACAGCATCCTTAATCGAGTGTGCCTAAAAGTTATTTAGAGCACGTTTCACCTAAACACAAAAGAATATAGCTTCTTCTCAGGAGATGATCTCAGGAAAATTCCTTCAAAATCAATCACGCTTGAGTGTAAAGCAATGACAACAGATAGAAGAGAATGAAATATCACCATGCATCCTATTTGATCACTAAAGATTGAAGCAGAATATCAACTAGAGTAGTTTGAGTGAGGAGGACTCGCACAGGCTCGTGTGTGTGTGTGTGTGTGTGTGTGTGTGTGTGTGTGTGTGTGTATACACATATACACATATACGTACATATATATGTATACATACACAATGATGAACAGAAGGAATACATAATCTCAGAACAACAAATCAAAATGCTTGGACAATAGGGAATAACACTGTGAAGGATTAAGAGGGTGGGGTAAGGGAGGATATACAGAGATAGATAACACTAAGAACCATTTTTTTTAAAATTTATTTTATGTGTATGAGTACACTGTAGCTGTACTGATGGTTGTGAACTTTCATGTGTGTGGCTGCTGGGAATTGAACTCAGGACCTCTGCTGGCCCTGCTCACTCCGCCCACTCGGCTCTGGCCTGGCTCGCTCCGGTGTAATTCACTGTAGCGTCTTCAGATGCACCAGAAGAGGGCGTCAGATCTCATTACAGATGGTTGTGAGCCACCAAGTGGTTGCTGGGATCCGAACTCAGGACCTTCGGAAGAGCAGTCGGTGCTCTTACCTGCTGAGCCATCTCACCAGACCCCAGTAAGGACCATTTTTGAGGCTATATGGAAACCTATTACACTAGAATAAAATATATATATATATAATATGTGGAAATATATAAAATATATATATCAAACTTTTAAATATTTAAATTTCTTTAGATTCAGTGTAAATAATAAAAACCAAGTAAAAGAACTGCTTAGTTTTAAACAGTAAAAATGTCCTCTTGAAAACTATGGGAAATGATAGTTTCTGGATATGTCATGTGATGCAAACTCACATGGTGTTTTTCTAAGGCAGACTCACATGGTGCTTTGCTGAAGCAAGACCCTTGGGAAGACAAGAGATGTTTGGAGAGAGTATAAATTGCCTGCTATTTTCACGATGGACAGCCATGATTCACTTGCAATGCTGAGTTGGTCTCCTGTTTTCATCTTTGCTGATCTTCACGTCTTTGAGAGAGGCCCAGCAGGGAACTTCTCCTGGTGTCCCAGGTGGTCCTGGCCGCTCCTCCTGACCTGTGCCCATCCCACAGAGGCCTGGCTGTTTCTAGTGGATCGTGTCACTGCTGCTGATTCCTGTTTGGTATCCTGACATTACTCACCTGGGCTGCTGACATTCTGACTAACAGAGATTAGAGTCACCTCAAAGAACTACTTCTGAAGAGGTCCACATCTCCTTGTCCTATTTACCTTTTCTCCCCTACCTTTGGATGGTGGGCTAGAAGGGATGTCCAAGCATTTGAGAAGCCTTACTAAAGGTAGGTTTTGAAAAATCAAAGTCTACAACTTTGGATAAGGTTCAGTGACTCCTTAGACTTATTAGAAAAATATGTATCAAAATTCCAATATCACAATAAAAAAGGACCAAATATCAGTGAACCAGACATAAGAATAAATTCCTGGGAAATGAAGAACAGATAAAATAAGACTGAAGAGGAAGCATCAACCTAACTCAGCTACAGAACTATTCTGAAAAACATGCATGCAAACCCAGATCTAGGACAACTGCTAGCCAATACCTCCAAGTGCCTGTCACTCTGCATAAACATTCTTTAGAACCATTTTCTACTATATCATTAAAATAACCATTAAGCATCTTGGAACTTGATGAGTAATACCATAGAAAGAGGGAAGAAATTATTAATGGTATTTAGCTCCACTGGGCTGAGTAGAAGTAAATATATTTGATACAAGTATTAATAGAATGATGCAATGTTCAATGGCTATTTATTTATATTGATGCACTTATAGATTTTAGAGCCAAAAGAGATTCCAACTGTTTCAGAATAAATATACCCTATATCAAATGGAAGCTTTATGTAGCTAATACATTTGAGGGTGTGCATTTGTATATGTACATTGAACAGAATGGATATTTTCTAGGAAAGGGAAATACGAGGACTGGACACAGGACAGCAGAGATTCAAATGTGTGAGTAGAAGTTGGTGGGGTTTCCCTTCAATAGACATTTGATTGTACACAGCAGATGCTTCCAGGTTAATGATCTGAAGAGAATTTGAACAGAATGTTATGAAAGTAGGTACAGGGAGATAACTGGACAAATCATTGTTAATTCTGTAGGCTCTAGCTAATAAGCTAAAGTGCTTAACCCTAGAAGCAATGTTAAGGAAGAATAGAGCATTCTTCAGAAAGTTAAAGAATCTAGCTCCAATTTGCCAGAAATTTCTTTCTTTTTTTTAAAGTATAATAGATTTTTTATTTTTTAAAATAAGATGAAATAAAATAATAAAGTACATTTTACCTTAAAGAGAGTACTACATAGAGGGTAACCATATAGCCTTTTTGATTCTCCTGTCTCTCAGCAAATCCTACCAGCATGTGCTGTAGCATTTTCTCTGTCCAATCACATTAGGGCAGTGACAGGCCTGTGATTGGACAGGAATAGAGAGGTGGAGCTAGAGTTAGAGGAGAAAAAAGGTCAGGAGAGGAGAGGAGGAGGGTCAGGAGCAGGAGGAGACATCATGGATGCAGACGATGAGGATGAACCAGACCCTCGAGGTTAAACAACCAAGCAGGTTCTTACAAAACAGATTAATTGGGTTAGAATATTATCTTTATTCTCTGGTTCTAAAATTATTGAATTAGCATCTTGTAAATTGTGATTTTACTATCATATAAATCTGATTGGATATTAAGGCTTTAAGAGTCAAGCTTTACTTACCGGGTAATAGGCGCTATTTAGATAAATGATTGTGGGAGCATGTAAAGAGTTGCATGCAAGCAAGATGTAGCTTGCTGGGAGGAAATAACAAAAACCCGCCGGAGCTTAGTATTGAGGATGAATGGTATCGGCTCAAAAAAACATGGCCTGGCGTGAAAGTGAGTTTGCGGGTGGATTCATTTTTTATAATTCTCGTAACAAGCATGTGCCACCATTACCAAATCTATCTACCATTTTTTAAATGTATTTCTTTTTTTAATAACTTTTATTGCATTATGATGAGAACAGTTACATGATTTCAATTTGTCTGAATTTGTTAACATTTAAAAACATATTTTAAATAAATAGAATTAAATCACATTCAGGTTTCCCTTTGTACCCCAACTCCTCCCAGAGACCTCCTCTTCAAGACCTACATATCTTTTTTGTCATATTCCTTAAAATTTATAAAATATTATAATAAAAATAAGTATTATAAAAGTTGTTTGATATAAAACAATCAATTTAAGAGTGTTATGTAGATGCTTGTCTACAGCAATACTGCAAATACATATGTTTTTCTCAGCATAAATTTCAAATAACTCCAAACATATTAACTGTATATTTCAAAATAATACATCACTCCTAGTATTTTCTTAAATGAACATAAATATGTAAAGTCCTTTTGTTTGTTTGTTTTGTATTTAGTAGAGTTTAAAATCTTGGCTCTTTCTGTGATACAAGCCCAAAATGAGAACAATTTTTAGACATTGGATTTCATTGTAATAAGGCTATACTTCAATGACCTTCACCAAAGGATTTTACCTCAATCGTAGCTAAGCTGAGAGTTGATAGTTCTGCTGAACCAAGAAATGAATTGTAGGCTTGATTTTTGGATACAGACTTCCTGCTATGGTCAAAGCTATTTGACTTGAGTGAGTGACTTTATTCTCAGGCCACAGAGAACAGGTTACATTCATTTAAGAAATGGTGTGTGTATTAAGATAGTCTATCCATAAAGTCATTCACCAACTGTTTCAATGAACAATGGTTGTGCTTGGAGAGTGCCACAGACATTAGGTGTGGGTAAGAATCTGGTTCATTGGCTGTGATAATTTGGAAAAGGCATTCATCTCAGAGAAAGAGTAACTTGTAAAGTCCTCTTCTTCAAACTTGATACAAGAGTTACAAACGTCAAGCAAAGCATTCAGTCTCACTCTTTGTTGTTCTCTTACAAGCAACCTCCCTAGTTAATCGTCTTTGTTTCTTTTGGGTATATAAATACTTTTGAAATATATAAGCTGTTCTGAAAACCATAGTATAGTGTAAAAACATGAAATTAACAATACTACTAGTAGAGAGGTTGAGATAGGAGAAGCAAGATTTCAAGACCCTTATGTTATACACAGTCAGACACTGTCACAAACAAACAAGCTGAAAGTGTATATAGATTGTACAATGTTGGACCTATTTCTCCAATTACCAAATTAGAGAGACCATTGGATGACAATCAATAAATTTCTAATTCCTCATATTATTGGATTTCAATCGATTAGGATATGTTAGTAATATTAATTTTCATATTAAGATGTTAAGAAAAAGTAATTGTCACTTCCTGTAGTTTTTGTTGTAAGAGGTGGAATTAGGTTTGTGTGGATTTGTTGAAAGATTACCTTCTTGCTTCTTCTAGGGTGTAGTTTTGCTCCTTATGTTGATGTTTTCCATCTACTATCCTTTGTAGGGCTGGATTTATGGAAAGCTACTGTGTAAATTTGGTTTTGTCATGGAATATCTTGTTTTCTCCATCTATGGTAATTGAGAATTTTGCTGGATATTGTAGCCTGGGCTGGTATTTGTGTTCTTGTAGGGTCTGTATGACATCTGCCCAGGATCTTCTAGCTTTCATAGTCTCTGGTGAGAAGTCTGGTGTAATTCTGATAGGCCTGCCTTTATATATTACTTGCCTTTTTTCCCTTACTGCTTTTAAAATTCTTTCTTTGTTTAGTGCATTTGGTGTTTTTATTATTATGTGACAGGAGGAATTTCTTTTCTGGTCCAGTCTCTTTGGAGTTCTGTAGGCTTCTTGTATGTTCATGGGCATCTCTTTCTTTAGGTTAGGGAAGTTTTCTTTTATAATTCTGTTAAAGATATTTACTGGCCCATTACATTGGGAGTCTTCACTCTCTTCTATACCTATTATCCTTAGGTTTGGTCTTCTCATTCCATCCTGGATTTCCTGGATGTTTTGGGTTAGGAGCTTTTTACTTTTTGCATTTTCTTTGACTGTTGTGTCAATGTTTTCTATGGTGTCTTCTGCCCCTGAGATTCTCTCTTCTATCTCTTGTGTTTTGTTGGTGATGCTTGCATCTATGACTCTTGATTTCTTTCCTAGGTTTTGTATCTCCTGGGTTGTCTCTCTTTTTGTTTTCTTTATTGTTTCTATCTATTTTTAGATTCTGGATGGTTTTGCTCATTTCCTTCACCTGTTT
>JADRCD010126685.1:0-14027 GCA_019843815.1 Montemys delectorum | reverse complement strand
GTATTCTGAACTTCTGGGCTAATAACCACTTATCAGAGAATGCATACTATGTGTGTTCTTTTGTGATTTGGGTTACCTCACTCAGGATGATATTCTCCAGATCCATCCATTTCCCTAGGAATTTCATAAATTCATTGTTTTTAATAGCTGAGTAGTACTCCATTGTGTAGATGTACCACAATTTCTGTATCCATTCCTCTGTTGAGGGACATCTGGGTTGTTTCCAGTTTCTGGCTATTATAAATAAGGCTGTTATGAACATGGTGGAGCATGTGTCCTTATTACATGTTGGAGCATCTTCTGGGTATATGCCCAGAAGTGGTATAGCTGGATCCTCTGGTAGAACTATGTCCAATTTCCAGAAGAACCACCAAACTGATTTCCAGAGTGGTTGTACCAGCTTGCAATCCCACCAGCAATGAAGTAGTGTTCCTCTTTTTCCACAACCTCTCCAGCATCTGCTGTCACCTATTCCGTATAACCGAAGCAATCTGATGGGTGTGAGGTGGAATCTCAGAGTTGTTTTGATTTGCATTTCCCTGATGACTAAGGATGTTGAACATTTCTTTAGGTGCTTCTCAGCCATTTGGTATTCATCAGTTGAGAATTCTTTGTTTAGCTCTGTACCCCATTATTTAATAGGGTTATTTGGTTCTCTGGAGTCTAACTTCTTGAGTTCTTTGTATACATTGGATATTAGCCCTCTATCAGATATAGGATTGGTAAAGATCTTTTCCCAATTTGTTGGTTGCCGTTTTGTCCTATTGACAGTGTCTTTTGCCTTACAGAAGCTTTGCAACTTTATGAGGTCCCATTTGTCAGTTCTTTATCTTAGAGCATAAGCCATTGGCGTCCTCTTCAGGAAAATTTCCCGCTGTGCCTATGTGCTCGAGGTTCTTCCCCACTTTCTTTTCTATTAGTTTCAATGTATCTGGTTTGATGTGGAGGTCCCTGATCCACTTGGACTTGAGCTTTGTACAAGGAGATAGGAATGGATCGATTTGCATTTTTCTACATGCTAACTGCCAATTGAACCAGCACCATCTGTTAAAAATGCTGTCTTTTTTCCACTGTATGGTTTTAGCTCCTTTGTCAAAGATCAAGTGACCATAGCTGTGTGGGTTAATTTCTGGGTCTTCAATTCTGTTCCATTGATCTATCTGCCTGTCACTGTACCAATACCATGCAGCTTTTATCACAATTGCTCTGTAGTACAGCTTAAGGTCCGGGATTGTGATTCCACCAGAGGTTCCTTTATTGTTGAGAGTAGTTTTGGCTATCCTGGGTTTTTTTTGTTGTTCCAGATGGATTTGCAAATTGCTCTTTCTAAGTCTGTGAAGAATTGAGTTGGAATTTTGATGGGGATTGCATTGAATCTGTAGATTGCCTTTGGTAAGATGGCCATTTTTACCATTAATCCTGCCAATCCACGAGCATGGGAGATATTTCCATCTTCTGAGATCGTCTTCAATTTCCTTCTTCAGAGACTTGAAGTTCTTGTCAAACAGATCTTTTACTTGCTTAGTTAGAGTTACACCAAGGTATTTTATATTGTTTGTAACTATTGTGAAGGGTGTTATTTCCCTAATTTCTTTCTCTGCTTGTTTATCCTTTGTGTAGAGGAAGGCCACTGATTTGCTTGAGTTAATTTTATATCCAGCTACTTTGCTGAAGTTGTTTATCAGGTTTAGGAGCTCTCTGGTGGAATTTTGAGGTTCACTTAAGTATTCTATCATATCATCAGCAAATAGTAATAATTTGACTTCTTCCTTTCCAATTCGCATCCCTTTGATTGCCTTTTGTTGTCTAATTGCTCTGGCTAGGACTTCAAGTACAATATTGAATAAGTAGGGAGAGAGTGGGCAGCCTTATCTAGTCCCTAATTTTAGTGGAATTGCTTCAAGTTTCTCTCCATTTAGTTTCATGTTGGCAACTGGTTTCCTGTATATTGCTTTTACTATGTTTAAGTATGGACCTTGAATTCCTGATCTTTCCAAGACTTTTATCATGAAGGGATGTTGGATTTTGTCAAATGCTTTCTCAGCATCTAATGAGATGATCATATGTTTTTTTTCTTTGAGTTTGTTTATATAGTGAATTATGTTGATGGGTTTCTGTATATTGATCCATCCCTGCATCCCTTAGATGACGCCTACTTGATCATGGTGGATGACCATGATGTGTTCTTTGATTCAGTTTGCAAGAATTTTACTGAGTATTTTTGCATTGATATTCATAAGGGAAATTGGTCTGAAGTTTTCTTTCTTTGTTAGGCCTCTGTGTGGTTTAGGTATAAGAGTAATTGTGGCTTCATAGAACAAATTGGGTAGAGTACCTTCTGTTTCTATTTTGTGGAATAGTTTGAGGAGTACTAGTATTAGGTCTTCTTTGAAGGTTTGATAAAACTCTGCACTAAACCCATCTGGTCCTGGGCTTTTTTTGGTTGGGAGATGATTAATGCTATCAAATTGCTGGTGTATGCATGCTCCAGTTTCTTTTTGGAGGCACTTAAAGCTATGAGTTTTTTTCTTAGGGCTGCTTTCATTGTGTCCCATAAGTTTGGGTATGTTGTGACTTCATTTTTATTAAACTCTAGAAAGTTTTTAATTTCTTTATTTCTTCCTTGACCAAGTTATCATTGAGTAGAGTGTTGTTAAGCTTCCATGTGTATGTGGGCATTCTATTTGTTTATGTTGTTTTTAAGGAGCAGCCTTAGTTCATGGTGATCTGATAGGATACAAGGAATTATTTCAATCTTCTTGTATCTGTTGAGGCTGATTTGTGACCAATTATATGGTCAATTTTGCAGAAGGTACCATGAGGTGCTGAGAAGAAGATATATCCTTTTGTTTTAGGACAAAAAGTTCTATAAATATCTGTTAAATCCATCTGTTTCATAACTTCTGTTAGTCTCACTGTGTCCTGGTTTAGTTTCTGTTTCCATGATCTGTCCATTGCAGAGAGTGGGGTATTGAAATCTCACACTACTTTTGTGTGCAGTGTAATGTGTGTTTTGAGCTTTAGTAAAGTTTCTTTTATGAATGTAGATGCCCTTTGATTTGGAGCATAGAAGTTCAGAATTGAGAATTCATCTTGGTAGATCATACCTTTGATGAATATGAAGTGTCCCTCCTTATCTTTTTTGATCACTTTAGGGTGAAAGTCAATTTTATTCGATATTGGAATGGCTATCTCAGCTTTTTTTGGGGGGACCATTGGCTTGGAGAATTGTTTTCCACCCTTTTATTCTGAGGTAGTGTCTGTCTTTGTCACTGAGGTGGGTTTCCTGTATGCAACAAAATGTTGGGTCCTGTTTATGTATCCAATCTGATAGTCTATATCTTTTTATTGAGGAATTGAGTCCATTGATATTAATAGATATTAAGGAAAAGTAATTGTTGCTTCCTGTTATTTTTGTTGTTAGAGCTGGAATTCCGTTCATGTGGTTATCTTCTTTTAGTTTTGTTGGAAGATTATATTTTTTGCTTTTTCAAGGATGTAATTCCCCTCCTTATGTTAGAGTTTTCCATTTATTAGCCTTTGAAGGGCTGGATTTGTGGAAAGTTATTGTGTAAATTTTGTTTTGTCATAGAATATCATGTTTTCTCCATCTATGGTGACTGAGAGTTTTGTTGGATATAGTAGCCTGGTCTAGCATTTGTGTTCTTGTAGGGTCTGTGTGGCATCTGCCCAGGATCTTCTAGCTTTCATAGTCTCTGGTGAGAAGTCTGGTGTAATTCTGATAGGCCTGCCTTTATATGTTACTTGACCTTTTTCCCTTACTGCTTTTAGTATTCTTTCTTTGTTTTGTCCATTTGGTGTTTTGACTATTATGTGGGGGAAAGAATTTCTTTTCTGGTCCAGTCTATTTGGAGTTCTGTAGGCTTCTTGTATGTTCTTGGGCCTCTCTTTCCTTAGGTTAGGGAAGTTTTCTTCTATAATTTTGTTGAAGATATTTACTGGCCCTTTAAGTTGGAGGTCTTCACTCTCTTCTATACCTATTATCCTTAGGTTTGGTCTTCTCATTGTGTCCTGGATTTCCTGGATGTTTTGGGATAGGATCTTTTTGCATTTTGCATTTTCTTTGACTGTTGTGTCAATGTTTTCTATGTTATCTTCTGCCCCTGAGATTCTTTCTTCTATCTCTTGTATTCTGTTGGTGATGCTTGCACCTATGTTTCCTGACTTCTTTCCTAAGATTTCTAACTCCAGAGTTGTCTCTCTTTATGATTCCTTAATTCTTTCTACTTCCATTTTTAGGTCCTGGATGGTTTTGTTCAATTCCTTCACCTGTTTATGTTTTCCTGTATTCCTTATGGGATTTTTGTGTTTCCTCTTTAAGTGCTTCTACTTGTTTATTTGTGATCGCCTGTAATTCTTTATGGAATTTTTTTGTTTCCTCTTTAAGGGCTTGTACCTCTTTACCTGTATTCTCCTGTATTTCTGCTAAAACAAGAAAAATGTAAGCAGAAGTATTTTTTTTGTCTATATTTATACCCTTTGAATGTGTATTCCTGGATCTCACCAGGGAATACAGACCCAAGTCTGCAGTCCATGACTCCTGGAGTAGCACTTTAAATTAAGCATGCTCAAGAAATGCCTGACCCTTAAGTGCCTTCCCATCTGAATGTGTACAGGATCCCAGAATAAATCCTCCCAGTCCCTTTCTTTGACGAGGGAACTTCTCTTCCTTTTTTTTTTTTTTTTGTTTTTGTTTTGTTTTTTTGGTTTTTGTTTTTTGTTTTTTCGAGACAGGGTTTCTCTGTATAGCCCTGGCTGTCCTGGAACTCACTCTGTAGATTAGGCTGGCCTTGAACTCAGAAATCAACCTGCCTCTTCTCTTCCATTTTTTGTTTTGTCTTTGCACTAACCAAGTTATGAATCAACTGAGTTCATTTCCACTAACTAATACACTGTGACAGTTTGTCCCAGAAGGCAGGCAGCCAGTAAGAGACTGATGAATGGGTAGTGTATAGAGGGGCACATGCTGGACAAAGGGATGATCCATGCTCTGGATGGGAAGGAAGAAGATTTCTTCACACTGCTCAGAGTGATGTGGGTGGAGGCTAATGTTCAAGGTCAGCCTGGCTGCACTTGTGATCCCCTAGGAGACACACCTTGGGGACTCCATTGAGATGGACTGTCTCCTCTTACACCAGTGAGCTCAAATAAACTGTCCCTTAAGTTGCTTTTGTCAGATAGTTAACTTTCACAGCAATGAGAAAAATCACCAGTATAGTATATTTTATTTGTTCATTTTGGTTTTTCAGGATAAGGTTTTGCTCTGGAACTTGCTGAACAGACCAGCTATGCTCCTGCCTCTGCTTCCTGTTTTGTTTTTGAGACAAGCCCTCTACATAGTCCTGTCTGTCCTAGAAATTGCTATGTAGACCAGAATGGCCTTGAATTCAAATCCACCTGCCTCTACCTCCTGAATGCTGAAATTAAAGGTGTGTGCCACTATGCCTAGCACATTAAAGATTTATTTTTATTTTACATTTGAGTGTTTTTGCCTGCATGCATGTCTGTTCACTACATGCATGCAGTACCCACAGGGGCCAGAAGAAGACATGGAATTGGATCCTTTGAAACTGGAGGCCCTAGTATAAAAATTGTAAAACTTATATTGTGAATAGGTGTGTATACATGGATCAAACCCAGGGTGTTGGGTTTGCTAGGGAAGCACATTACCACAAAGATATACATCTCCTTAGCCTATTTCCAAAATTTTATCTTTAGTATTATCAGATTGTTTACCATGGGCAACTAAAATAATGGAAGCAATATGAGTTTAACACAGTTCTATGGGTGGTAAATAAAGATGGCTTTTCCTGTGAATTTTTTACTGGATAGAATATATTAGTCAAGTCTGGGACGGTTCAGCTATGAGTAAAGTTCTGGCTGCTTGAAGCTTGACAGTCTAAGTTTGGACCCCCAGTAGCCTTGGAATAGCCAGGTGGTGGCTATAACCCCAATGCTGTAAGCCAGCCTACTGGAAAGGGTCAACTCTAGGTTCAGTGAGATAATCTGTCTCAAAAATGGATGCAGGACTAGAAAATGCTGAGTCAGCAAAAGCTCTTCCCAGCAAACCACAGGACCACGGTTCGATCTCTGACACCCACAGGTACGAGGAGAGAACTTACTCCTGCAAGTTCTCTTCTGACTTCTGCATGTAAGTTGTACCTTCCTCTGTACCCCAAATAAGTGTAATAATTGTTTTTGAAAATGTCGCTCATAAGAGGGAAACGAACATGGATCTTGGGACTCCATTTGCACATTCACATGTGAGTGTACTCAGATAGATAACTTTAATCCACTTACTATCATTGAAAAATTAATTTCATAATAAATAAGTAAATATAAAATTAATTTTATGTGTATGTGGTTTTGAAAATTTTGAAATCAAAGCATGTGTATTCTTTCCAGATATATGTATGTCCACCATATTGGAAGAGAGGGACCAGAATAGAGTGTTAGATCTCCTAGAACTAGAGTTACAGATGATTGTGGATTGCCTTGTGGGTCCTGGGAACTAAACTGGGTCCTCTGCAAATGCTGTTAGCCGCTGAGCCATCTCCCCAGTGCCTCCCTACGCTGCCTTAAATGTCATCAAAGCAATGGCACCTGGATGAAGAGTTCTAAGGAATGGAATGACCTTGATTAGTTCTCTGTGATCAACAGTTTGCCCTATGAGGACATTCTGGGGAAATGAGGAAATGGGAGGTCTCCTCATCTCTCCTTTGATTAGTCAGTTACTACTGCCTGATACCCATTAGTGTGGTTCCTTTGTGGAATATTAGCCTCACAGGGAAAGGGAAGGTTTGATTATTAGCCACTGAAAGGTGCCTACTGACAGGGCTTCTGTGACTGAGGAAAATCATGGATCAGTCCTGGGCTAGTGAGGATAGATCAGAAGTGGACTGCATAGCCATGCTAGTCTACATAGAAGCTAAGATCACCCTTGCTTAAGCATGTGTTTGCACAAGCATGCACAAGTAGTAAGAATGTGCAAGTCCTCACACCCACTCCAGAACATATACATGGAGCTCAGAGACTAATTCCAGGAATTAGTTTTCTTTCAGCTATGTGTGTTCCAGAGACTGAACACATGGGCCATCTGGCTCAACTCTAAAGCTCCCTTACTCACTGAGCCATTAGGTAGTCACAACTTTTGTTTTAAAACCTAGCTTCAAAATTATCTTTTTTCATGAAACCTTCTTCAAATTAATCTGTGACATTTGTATCATGCTAGGACCTCATGTGACAGGAAGCCCAGTACCAAGAGTGGGAAGTGCTTCCATTTAGACCTTCTGGAAGGCCATTTCTGGTTTTCTTCTGTCTCAGAGCCAACCATCACTCTCATCTGTCTCCAGTGGACGCAGTCCCTTCTGTTTATCTCCAAGAGCATTATTTTTTTGAGGGTCTGGGGTCTGATTTCTAATATGTTCTCCATTCTATAGAAACACTGAATTTCACTATGATATTCCATAAAATTCTACGAAGACATTGTCTCTGTTTTGCCTGCTTTTTTCTTTCTGTTGCTAATAGTTTCATTCCCCAACTCAGAAAAGTCTCTTCTGTTTGGCCATATATCCTTATTTACTTACTTGAGAAAGGGTTTTATCACACAGTCTAAGCTACTTTAAACTCCCTGTGATCAGGCTCTCCCTCCTGAGTGCTGGGACTCCAGGTATACACCTTCCTTACGTAGACAGCCAGGGAGTTTGTTTTGCATGTATGTATGTATGTATGTATGTATGTATGTTATGTTTTGCCTGAATGTGTACTAGAAGCATGTAGTTTGCTCAGAGGCCAGAAGAGGGGGTTGGATCCCTGGGACTGGATTGTCAGTTGTGAACTGCCCTATGGGTGCTGGGAATTGAACCTGGGTCCTCTGGAAAAGTAGCTCTGGTCTTCACTGCCAAACCTTGTCTCTAGTCCCTTGGTTTCTTCCTTTTGAGAGGCAGTGTCATGTAACCCAGGTTAGCCTTGAGCTCACTGTATGGTTGAGGACTCCTTTGCTTTGCCCCACAAGTGGCTTAGCTATGGGCTTTCTTTCTTTGCATGTCTCTGTGTGGTATGCATGTGTGTGCATGTGTGGTAATCTGAATGAGAATGGCTCCCATGAGCTTGGCCCCTTGTTGGTGGAACTATGTTGGAAGGATTAGGAGGTGTGACTCTGTTGGAGGGGTTGTGTCACTGTGGCCAGGCTTTGAGGTTTAAAAAGACTTGTTATTTCCATGGTGTCTCTTTGCTTCCTATTTGTAGATCAAAATGTGCATGCTCCACTGTCCCTGCCTTCATGCCTTTGCTCCACCCTATTGACTCTAATCCTTTTAAACTATAAGCTCAATAAATGTTAATTTTCCATTTTAAGGTTTTTCAAGACATGGTTTCTCTGTGTAGATATACGTATATAGCCCTGACAGTCCCAGACCTCACTCTGTAAACCAGGCTGGCTTGAACTCAGTTCTGGCTGACTCTGTCTCCCAAGTGCCAGGATTAAAGGTGTGCTCTGCCACCACCTGGCTTTTAATAATTATTATTTTTTCTTCTTTTCTTCTTTCTTTAAAGATCTTTGTGTGTTTGTGTTTTGCCTATATGCATCTCTGTGTTAATGGAGCCATATTCCATGGACATGGAGGTATAGACAGTTGTTAGTCGCTGTCTGTGTGCTAGCAATTGAACCCAGGTCCTCTGGAAGTGCAGCCAGTGGTCTTCACTGCTGAGTTATCTCTCCAGCCCATATGCCCTTGATTTAAAATGTGGCTTGAGAGAAAAAAGAGGTCAAGAATTCAAAAGAGAACAGTTAATAGAGGTATATGGGAAGGTTTAAAGGACGAAGGGGGAAACGGGAAAATTATAGTCCCAAAAAAAGGTCTTTTTTAATTTTAATTTGCCTCATGGCTTCTGCAGTGAGAAGCTGCCCACATGGCCTGGTCATTCGATTCAACCCTATAAAATGAAATGACAGCTCTCATAGTCAAATGGCTTGTTCATCTAGCCACAGTGTTTGTTTCAGAGATAGGTTCACATGATGTAGCCCTGCTTGGAACTAGCTCTGTAGACCAGCCTGGCCTCAGAACTCAGATCTTCCACCTGCCTCTGCCTCCTCAGTGTCTGGATCAAAGGTGTGCACCATCACATTTGGCCTCTTCACTTCTTAACAACACTGAAATCACCAGCCTGTGCTTGCAAATAGACCTTTATTATCATTGAGGAAGAGGACACACAACCCACTCAGTTTTCAAGAGCAGAATTCAAGACATACGCCATCACACAGCAGGGGCCGTGACCATCTATCATCACCTGAACTATGCTCACATCGTCACATAGCGTTTTGCAAATGAAACTGCGAAAGGGGGAAAAAAACCAAGATGTCAGTACTCAATAGGGGGTGATGTTTATCAACTGATAATTAATGGGCTCTCTTTCCATCACAGGCTTGAATCTGTTTAAATTTTTTAAATACTTATTTGTCAGGGGCTTGAGAGATGGCTCAGTGGTTTAGAGCACTGACTGCCCTTCCAGGGGTCCTGAGTTTATTTCTCTGCAACCACATGTTTGCTAACAACCATCCATGATGGATTCTGAAGCACTCTTCTGGTGTGTCTAAAGTCATCTACAGTATACTCATATACATAAAGTAAACAAAAATACTTATTTGTCATGTATGTATATTTGTATACTTGAGCACGTATGTTTGTGCTCGAGCATGTGTGTGCCTCTGTGTAGCTGAGTGGGTACTTGCCTATGTGTGCATGCTGGTGTGTGTGTGCATATTTAACAGCATAATCTGTGTGTGTGCCTGTACACCTGCATACATGAGTGTATGTGCCGATGTGTGACTGTATGTGTGTCCCCCTATGTGCATGCATATGCTTCTCTGCAGAACATGGGTAGATAATAACTTGTGGGAATCAGCTCTCTTTTACGCAACAGGTTCCAGAGACTGAAATGTCAGGTTTGGTGGCAATTCCATAAACTGCTGAGCCATCTTAGGTTAATTTTGAATAACTGCATACATTGGCAAAGGAGGACTGTCATTCATAGCACAAGATCCAATCCCAGCCTTCTGCAATAGATCTCTTCAACATTTATCAATTCTCAGTTGTTCAGTACATTACCTAGCTTAAGGACAGAGAGAAGCCAGTGTGATGCCACATACCTATAAATCACTTCAACTGAGGAAGCTGAGGCCAGCGAATTGACAGACTTTGAGTAATTTTGAGGTTAGTAGTTTAGGCTATATAGTGAGACTTTATCTATGAAAAAACATAAGATTTTAATTTATAAATTTATTTTAATATTGAATTTTGTTCCCTTAGCCTAACTTGGTCCACTCAGGGTGAATATCATAAAAAAGCAGTGCATCACCTCCCAACTGGGTGGCATGGAGATGTGAGGCACATATCAATCATTCTGTTCTTTACTACTGAGGGAAACCTCTACTTGATCACTCAGGAGCTCATAAGTATCAGGCCTGCCCTGGGCAAGTACACAGCCTCCTGCCTGTGGCCTTGCAGACTTGAGCAGAAACCTGTTGTCCACGCTATATTCTCCTTAATGTTGAAGTGGTAGAAATGGCACCCCTAGTTCCCTCCGCCTGGCACACTGAGGACACAGCAATACTCCCTGAAAATTTGGGGTAAATTATCAGAGTTCCTCCTTTACATGTACAAGACCCTGGATTCACTCCCCCTAGCACAAGAAAGACAAAATACCTCCCCCAAAATGGTAATTCTACAGAGAGGCAAGAGCAGATCAAGATGAAATACATTAAGCTCCAAGCATTTACACTAGATTCACCAAGAACAAGTTTCTAAAATTAAGCAAAAACTTTGAAATCACAGGGACATTACACCTGCTCATCTATAGAATGACAGACCCCAATGGCAACAGATCTGTCAGCATATCATAGAATCCAGAAGGACATGGTAGAGTCCTTTGCAAATCCTCAAGGAGAAAACACTAATTCCAATTTAAAAAACCAAGACTGAGTGAGAGGGAAATATTTCAGGAAGTGAAGGCAAGACTTGGATACATAAAGTTTTAGGCTACCTTAAATACATAGCAAGTTTGAGGCCAGTCTGGAGGTATACAAGATGTCTCAAAAAACAACATTCATACACATGCTCAATCACACACACACACACACACACACACACACACACACACACACACACTTTACATAGCCAAGGCATTCTTGAGCAAAACAACAAAACTGAAGCTATCACAGAATCAGATTTTAAAATATATCACAGCAAGATGTTGTGATCAAAGCAGAATGAACGATCATGGCATCAAACAAATGCATCAGAGCCTAGGAGAAGAACCTGCACCTTTATCATTTGTTGATTTTATTTTTTAAAGATGAGGAACAGTCCTTAAATGGTGTCAGGAAGATTCAAAGGCAACCACATTTTTACACCACCTACTAGTAATTCAATAATCAACTCATAACACATTGAAGGAAAGACTAGATCTGAGACTGGAAAATGACTAAGAGAGAATCTGTAGAAAAAGTTCCTTGACTTGATCTTGGCAGGAGTTCTTGCCTAGGAACCCCTGAGTACCAACAACCAAAGCAAGAATTGACAAAAGAGACTGAGTCAAACTAAAAAGTCTCTCCACAGCACAGTGGATAAAACAGACAAACAAAACACCAAAACTTACCAAACGACAACAACATTAAGGAGAACTAAGAGAACCCCACAGAGTGTGGGGAAAACATTGAGATAAGATTTCACTTGTATAGCCCAGATTAGCATTGAATTTGAATGTAGCATAAGCCAGTCTCAGACTGGACATAATTCTTCTACCTTAGTCTCCTGAATGCTGGAATTATAGCTGTACTCCCAGCACTCTGGATGTCTAGCTAACTGAAAATAGACATTTGCTTCAGCATCTTGGGAGCACAGGCCTGGGGCCTGGACCATGACACCAAGATCACTGAAAGTAACTTGGATGAAGGCAAGTAAAACTCAAAAGGAAATTAGTCAAATGGAGATAACATCAGTTCACTAGCAACCCAAGTGGGGGCCACACTCAGGAGAGCCCATCCTGCCATTACAGAAAAACTATGAAGACACAGTCCCCCCACTTTTAATGTGGGCCTGAGACTGTTGACATATCTCTATATGCTGAGTTCCCAAGAACTAGCAATTCTTTATTTTCCCTCTCTCCCTTCATTCCTATACATAATCTCTCTATAGCCCTGACTGTCCTGGGACTCACTATGTAGACCAGGCTGGCCTCAAACTGTCAAGAGAGCCACTTGATTCTGTTTCCAAAATGCTGGGATTAAAGGCATGTGATTTGTTTAGCCAGTTCCTATTTTTGTTTGTTAGTAATTGTTTTGCAATGAACCCAATCTGGCTGCCAAACTTCCTAAAGAGTGGAAGGTGACCTTGAACTTTTGGGTCCTCCTGGATTTACTTATTAAATATTACACATATACAGCACAATATCTGTTCTGTGTAATGCTGGAGACCATAAATTTAGTCATATCTTTTTATAGGATGTCCATTTCTCTTTTAAAAATACATTTTTACATAGAACTTTTCAATATGTTTAACTTTCCTTTCAATGCATTGGTGTGAAGGTGTCAGTCAGATCCCCTAGAACTGGAGTTACAGACAGGTATGAGCTGCCATGTGGATGCTGGGGATTGAACCCAAGTCCACTGGAAGAGCAGCCAGTGATCTTAACTGCTGAGGGATCTCTCCAGCCCAATAAATGTTTTAAAATTAATGGCTAGTTTAAGTTTAGAAGCAGAGCTTACCCATATTGTGGCAGATGTCTCCTATTTTGTAGCCGATAACACCTCCTCAGCAGCTGGCTTCTCTCCTCCCATGCATACACATCCAAAGAGCCATCATAAAAGGTGATGATGACATGAAGGGGGTCCTTCAAAGAACACCCAAATGTGAGTAGGCTGGAGTCAATGTCACATCAAGAGACAGGGAGAGGACCTAGGAGATGGCTCATCAAGTAAAGGTACTTGCTGAGCAAGCCTGGTGTTCTGAGCCCATGTAAAGGTGGAAAGAGAGAGACTAACTCCATGAAGTCAGCCTCTGGCCTTTGCAAGTGATCACACATATACAAATTTACATGTGCACACTCCAAAAGTATGAAGTTTAAAAAATTATTATTATTTTTTTTTTAAAAAATCATACTAGAGGGTAAACATTCCAAACATACCACCCATATTCTCAAGATTTCTTCTCGGAAGTATTGAAGTTTCTGCAGAGGGGTACCATCCATGCTGAAGAGCAAGAGAGAGGATTCAGTTGAATAAACAATCACATTCTTATCACTGACTCCGAACCATTTCAGGTCTTCGTCATAATCTTCGAATGAGAAGCTTGATTTCAAAAGTCCTGTTCCAAACAAACATGAAATACAGAGGTAATTTTTTCAACCATTTAAGTAAGAACAAAATTGTTAATACTTAGTGAAAAGCATAGCCCTCCTTCCATGGCCTGCTAGTCTGATAGAGACAATGAAAACAGCCCATTGGTCTGACATGTCCATGTCCTGAAAAGTCCATGTCCTTGGCCACTGAAAGGCAGGTTATGGCACGGAGACCATGTTGATAGTCAATAACTCAAACATTGGAAAGACAACTGTACTGGGAAAGGACAGTAGAACCCAGTCCCTATTGCCTGACAGAAATGGAAACATGTCTGCCCAAGAAATCTGTAGTTCACAGTGTAGTGACCATCAAACAGGCACAAGTTCACATCTGGCCAAGGAGCCTCCTGCTACCTTTACAAAAACATCATATAGAGCATCATCATATGGTGATCCACAAAGCCAGCACAGTCCAGGGGATCTTCAAGTTGAAGGCCAGCCTGGTCTACAGAATAAGTTCCAGGTTAGCCATGGCTACACAGAGAAACCCTGTCTTCAAAGACTAACAGTACAAAACAATGACAAGCATTTATAATCTACTATGAGCAGTTGTGGGAGTCACAGGAGAAATTGGGACTGCTTTTAAAAATCATTTTTACATTATTATGTTT
>JADRCD010126677.1:0-10294 GCA_019843815.1 Montemys delectorum | reverse complement strand
ATGAACAAGGATTCTGGATAAAAATCTGAGAGAAAACCTAGTCCAAATAATGGCAAAGCTTATGTCAGTCAGAATTTCTTCAATGGTTTCTGTTGGAAAATCATAGCTTGCCTAACCTCAGAGAGTTCTGTTTTTACAGAGGATGCAGCAACAATCTATTATCAAATACCTAAGGATTCTAGCTTTAAAAATAAAGGGGAGAGATTTATTTACCTCACTGTTCTGCAGATTGAAGGTCAAAAGTTCGCACATAGTAGTGGCCTTCTGGCAGAATCTAAAGGTAGCACAGAGCATTACTCAGCAAAAGACAGAAAGATCATGCGTGCAAGTCTGAATTATCTCTGTTTCTGATACTAGGATTAATTTATGGGCCGTCATTCTGATAGCTTTCTAATTCTAATCACACCCCAAGGATACTCTCAGTCATGATCAGGTTGAGTTTCTGATCCATGACAAAGAAGGTGGTACCTCAGCGGGAGAACTGTAGGGGGTGCCCTCACTACTCCCAGGGGCTCTTACTTAGCTCCCTATTTGGTCATTCCATAGTTGTCGAGACTATGCTTAATAATCAAAGATGGGTGGGACAAGGAAACAAATTCTTAGCTTTATTCTCACTATGAAATCAATTCTGCTCAGAGCAGGTGAGAAGCTTTTTAATTTTTTTTAATTTTTGTTTTTGGTTTTTTTTTTTTTTTTTTTTTTTTTTTTTTGAGACAGGGTTTCTCTGTATAGCCCTGGGTATCCTGGAACTCACTCTGTAGACCAGGCTGAACTTGAACTCAGCAATCTGCCTGCCTCTGCCTCCCAAGTGCTGGGATTAAAGGCATACACCACCACCACCCGGCTGAGAAGCTTTTTAAAAAGCTAGAGTCTTGCCTTCTGGTCTATGCCCTAGGCAGAACTTGAGAACAAACTCGCCAGCCAGTCCCACAACACCCAGGGGAATCTCCACTCCCAGGAGCTCTAACATGCCCAGGATCACAGGATCACAGGAGCTTGGTCACACCAGGATATCAGGGTCCCAGAGACAGCTTGACTCCCAGGAGCTCTGACACATGCAGGATCTCAGGATTACAGGATCCCAGAATCACAGGATCACAGAGACGGCTTGACTCTGAGGAGTTCTGACACAACCAGGATCACAGGAAGGATGAACTCCAGTCAGATTTAGCCAGGGCAGGTAGCACTAGAGATAACCAGATGGCAGGAGGCAGCATAAGAACATAAGCAACAGAAACCAAGGTTACTTGGCATCATCAGAACCCAATTCTCCCACCATAGCAAGTCTTGGACACACCATCACCCAGAAAAGCAAGATTCAGATCTAAAATCACTTCTCATGATGATGATAGAGGACTTTAAGAAGGACATAAATAACTCCCTCAAAGAAATACAGGAGAACACAGATAAACAGCTAGAAAGTCCTTATAGAGGAAACACAAAAATCCCTTAAAGAATTACAGGAAAACAACACAATCAAACATACAAAGGAAATGAACAATATCATCCAGGATCTAAAAATGAAAATAGAAACAATAAAGAAATCACAAAAGGAGAAAACACTGGAGATAGAAAACTTAGGAAAGAAATCAGGAGTCATAGATGCAATATCACCAACAGAATATAAGAGAGAGAAGAGAGAATCTCAGGGGCTGAAGATACCATAGAAAACATTGGCACAACAGTCAAAGAAAATGCAAAAAGATCCTAAACCAAAATATCCAAGAAATCCAGGACACAATGAGAAGACCAAACCTAAGGATAATAGGTATAGAAGAGAGTGAAGAGCCAACTTAAAGGGCCAGTAAATATCTTCAACAAAATTATAGAAGAAAACTTCCCTAACCTAAAGGAAGAGATGCCCATGAACATACAAGGAGCCTACAGAACTCCAAATAGACTGGGTCAGAAAAGAAATTCCTCCTGTCACATAATAATCAAAACACCAAATGCACTAAACAGAGAAAGAATATTAAAAGCAGTAAGGGGAAAAGGTCAAGTAACATATAAAGGCAGGCCTATCAGGATTACACCAGACTTCTCACCAGAGACTATGAAAGCTAGAAGATCCTGGGCAGATGTCATACAGACCCTAAGAGAACACAAATGCCAGCCCAGGCTACTATACCCAGCAAAACTCTCAATTACCATAGATGGAGAAAACAGGATATTCCATGACAAAATGAAATTACACAATATCTTTCCACAAATCCAGCCCTACAAAGGATAATAGATGGAAAACACCAACATAAGGAGCAAAACTACACCCTAGAAGAAGCAAGAAAGTAATCTTTCAACAAATCCACACAAACATAATGACACTTCTAACAACAAAAATAACAGGAAGTAACAATCACTTTTCCTTAATATCTCTTAATACAAAAATAATATTACCAACATATCATAATCAACTGAAATTCAAAAATATGAGGAATTAGAAATTTGTTGACTGTCATCCAGTAGTCTCTCCAATTTGGTAATTGGAGAAATAGGTCCAATATTGTACAATCCACATATCTTTCTGCTTGCTTGTATGTGACAGTGTCTTGCTGTGTACCACATAATGGTCTTGAAATCATGCTTCTCCTATCTCAGCTTCTCTATTAGCAGGATTGTTTATTTGATGTTTTTACATTATACTATGGTTTTCAGAACAGCTTGCATATTTCAAAAGTATTTATACAGCCAAAAGAAACATAGATGATTAACTTGGGAGGTGGCTTGTAAGAGAACAACAAAGAGTGAGTCTGAATGTTTTCCTTGATATTTATAATTATTGTATCAATTTTGAAAAAGTACTTATAAGTTACTCTTTTTCTGAGATGAATACTTTTCAAAATCATCACAGCCAATGAATCAGAATCTTACCCTCATTGATGCCTATGCCACCCTCTAAGCAGAACAATTGTTCATTGAAACAGTTGGTGAATGACTTTATGGATAGAACATCTTCATACACACACCATTTCTTAAATGAATGTAACCTGTTTTCTGTGGGCTGAGAATGATGACAATCACTCAAGTCAAAAAGCTTTGACCATAGCAGGAAATATGTATCCAAATAATAGTGCTTACAGTTCATTCTTTGGCAGCAGCAGAACTGTCAGCTCTCAGCTTAGCTACTATGGAGGTAAAATCCTTTGGTGATGTGAGGGAAATTGAAATACAGCCTTATTATAATGAAGTCCAATGTCTAAAAATTGTTCTTATTCTGGGTTTGTACAACCGTAAGAACCAAGATTTTAAAGCTCTACTGAAAACAAAACAAACATCTATTTATGTTCCTTTAATAACATGTCCACTATTTTTATGATTGGTATAAAAATATATATTGTGTTGAATATAATAAAAATATACATTAAAAACTGGATTCTTATTTATTTCTTTAAACATCACTAGCTCTACCTGCTTTTAATGTTCACACAAATGAAATTATATAGTATGTGTCTTTCCTTGTGTCTGATTCTTTTTACTGAATGAAATGTTAAGAGATTTATCTGTAACATCTTACACTTTTATTTTATTATTTTTAATACTATAAACATTTTGTTTTATCCTATGACTTTAATTGATTAACCAGATTAATTCCATTTTGGGGCATCATCAATAAAACAAACTTTCTTGTGTGCGTGCGCACACACATAGTAAGAAGACTGGAGAGACAGCTCAGCAGTAGTTAAGAGCACTGGCTGCTCTTCCAGAGGGACCAAGGTTTGATTCCTCCCAAGCACTCATATGCCATATGGAAGCTCATAACTGTCAGTAACTCTAGCTCAAAGGGATCTGACGCCCTTTTCTAGCCTCTGTGAGTTCCAGGCATGCATGTGGTGCACAGACATGCCTACAAACAAAACCAATTATACATATTAAATAATAAAATCATGTTTAAAAAAAAAAGTAAGATGGTGAATAATTGAGGAACACACCCAACATTGATCTCTGGCTTCAACATGTACATGTGTGCATGCTTACACATATACACAAACATACAACCGTAAACACACATGCACGGGTAGAGGGATAGATACACACATGAATAAACCACACACACACATACATACAAATTTACCTAACTGCACATGCTTCATACACTTTAATATGTGTATTAAATATTAACAATTAAATGTGTATTCTTTGTTTTTAAAAACTGGAGAAAAGATAAATAGAAAAAGCACAATAGCTATCTAGTTCTGCATGCTACAGACTGGACAGCTTGAAGCTACACATTCCCTGTCTCACCATGTCCATGGTCAAGATCCAGACAGGCCTTTGATAGCTTCTCCTCTGCAAATCACATGGGCTGCAAGCTTGCTAGTGCCTGGACTTCAGTCTCAGGGCTTCCTGTTACTTGTGGTCACGTGACCATACCTTTTAAGTTCATATATTTGCAAGATAAACACTACCACGCTTAGACAGATGACAGTACATCTGTCTTGCTTACCACCAGAGATCAAAGTCAACCAAGAACTAAGGATGACTCTGGCTAATTTGAAGAGGGAAACAAGGGGGGAGGGGCTGCAGGGTCATTGTAACTACTATTGTGGATACTTTGACTTTCAAAAAATTAAAAGATTCTTTGAGAGGCCAGAAAAGTGTCTCTGGAGCTAAAGTTACTGCAGAACCTGGCAATGTCAGTTCAGCTCCATGTAAAGACTAAAAAAGAGAGTAAATTCCACAAAGTCCTCTGACCTACACACACTCACACAGACACACAGACACACAGACAGACACACAGACACACATCAATCACATACTCATCGCGTCAACCACACACACACACACACAAATAAAAATTTGAAATTTTTTTTGTTTGTTTTTTGTTTTTTTTTTCCGAGACAGGGTTTCTCTGTGTAGCCCTGGCTGTCCAGGAACTCACTCATTCTGGCTGGCCTCGAACTCAGAAATCTGCCTGCCTCTGCCTCCCAAGTACTGGGATTAAAGGTGTGTACCACCACATTACCTGGCAAAATTTGAAATTTTTAATGATCAAATCATTCAAGCGCAGCCTCCACCAACATGGCAAATGCCTTCACCAGTCCTGCTCCCTAAATTGCCTGAAATGTCAACACTGCGACGTTAACTGTCTCAGCCATTGGAGGGAGACATAAGAAAGGAGACCCAGATTTCCACTTATCCAGATCTGGAAGCCAGATGATTTTGAAGGATCTAGTCCAGACCTGCATCTCTGATTAGCTGGGAGTGTGAGCAAGGGGTGGGTCCCAGAAGGGAAAAAAAAAAGAATCCAAAGTCTAAAGCCATAAAGATGTTCTGATTTCCACCTCTGGCTCTGTGGTGAAGCAGCTCTGGATGGTAAAGCACAGCTGAAGCCGACAACAGAGGTCCCTGGGCCAGGTGACCAGGTGAGTACCCCCTCTCCACAGCAGAAACAAACCAGGGAGGGTCATCAGGGCCTCCGGTGGGGTTCTGACACAAGAGATCAGCCTCTTGGGTCCCTCAGTCAGTCACTGCAAGCTGGTGGTGAGTGGCTGAAACTTGACCCACCCAGAAGCGAACAGAGACTGTTTATCAAGCAATAGCGGCAGCAGCTAAAGAACAGATGTTCCGTGACATTGAGTCCTGGGAAGTGGGCTGACTACTGGCCTCTCTCCAGAGAGGAGTCTGCTCCCAGGAGCCCAGCCCACTACCAGCTGGTGATCCTGAGAACCAAGAGGAATGTAACCCCTTCCCTTCTAACCCTGGGACCTTGAGCACACAGACAGATTTGAAAAGGCAGAGCAAGGAAGAGACTTGGGAAAGCGCACTCTCTGCTTCCCAGATCCTCCCTTTACACCAAGTGCCTAGCCCTGAGGCCCCAAAAAAGGTTACTTTGCAAATGTCAGGCCTCCTTCTGACCTAACATAACTGAAAACTGAATCTTCTTTTTTTTTAAGATTTTATTTATTTATTTGATATATATGAGTACACTGTAGCTGTCTTCAGACACTCCAGGAGAGGGCATCAGATCCCATTACGGATGGTTGTGAGCCACCATGTGGTTGCTGGGAATTGAACTCAGAACCTCTGGAAGAGCAGTCAGTGCTCTTAACCTCTGAGTCATCTCTCCAGCCCCCCAAACTGAATCTTCTAAGGGTGGCTGCCAGCAGCCACTCTACCACACGGCGTGACTCCATATCTTTCGGTTCCTGCCTTTCTCTGCCTAACACGCCCATACACACATGTACACGTATGTACACATATTATATAAACATACACTTGTGTGTGTAAACACACACTACACTACCCTCTTTGCTCTCTTGGCTTCTTCTGCACTGTCTGCTTAGGGTCACATTCACATCAAGGATTTCTCAACCTCCTAACCCAGACCTCCCATGGACAGATCTTACCCATTCCACGCATTCCCAGGTACCCAGCTCATTGCTCTGCAGACAGAGTCCTAAAGAGCAGTGTGGGCTCCCGGATGACTATCTCCACATGCTCTCCTCTCTACAGCCTTCCCAGCTATCAGGAGCCCTTGGCTGATTCCTCTCCTTGCTCTGAGCAGGAGTCAGAAGGAAGCAATGAACTTCCCATCTGAGAGATTAGATCGGGACCTGTCTTAGCAGAGAACCAGACAAATGTGAGATTCAGGCTGAAGGGCAGGTAGTATCACTGGCTTTTATTACTAAATTCTAACCTCTGCTCCTGGCCCGTTTAATCCTTGCAGCCCACCCTCAGGCAAGCACTAGTGTTCCTGTGTGTCCATAGAAACAGACTTAAACAGTGAGATGCAGGAGTAGAGCCAGGGCTAGGCCTGGTCTGTCTTCTTGGAAGATCCATGTTCTGGCCTGTGCCGCGCCAATGACCCTGACCAGCAGGGAAGAAAGACCAGCACACCGTGTCCTTCCAGCAACAGTTTACTCAGGAATGCTTAGCGGTTACTGCAGAGTGGCCCCGAGCCCCACCAGGAGTCTGACTATATGCTCTTCATAGGACCGCCCATGAGCCCATACCACGCTTCACACAGTCATAGGCTACTAGGCATAGACGTAGGATCAGGCCACTGATGAGCACGCCCCCGGCCCAAATAAGGACTTGTTTACTCCACAGCTCCAGCTCGGCCAGCGCCATCTTTAAGGCGCGGCAGCAGCGCTCCACAGTTCCCCCTTTTTTATTATAAGAGCTGAAATTGCGCGATCAAGCAAGCACCATCATGTAGGAACCCTCGATCAAGGACAAAAATACAGCTAATAGAAATGGCACTCACTCTACTGGGTGCAATGGGCTGAGCCCTCCAGGTGCAAGAGCTGAGTACCAAACGCATGCTGAACTCATCCCAAGTGCAATGAGGTCAAGCGACCTCATGGGGTGCAAGGGCTGTCCAGAGTGTGGATATGGCAATGGGGTGAACTCTATTGCTGCTTTAATGCCATCAGCCAGGCTTGTGGAGAAACACCAGCCTCAATGACCTGGAATGCACGCACCACCAGGGCCCTTTCTCGTCTCTGCATTTTCACCATTCGACATATGCAAAACAGGCAGAGCACATAGGTGCCCATTAAAGCAACAGCCAACACTCCTAAGCCCGCCCATTCTTTCAGATGGTTCATGGCCTGGGAGATCCAGGCAGTGAGTCCCTCTGCCATCGTCAGATCCACCCTCGTAGAGTTGACTTGTACAATGGCAAATCGAAGTTCTCTCAGCGTCTCTTCAAACTCCTGGGTCCAATTCCGCAGCAAAAACTGAGAGAGAGCCTTTGACATATTAGCTGCACGAGTAAAATCATGATATTGTACAGATGTAATGCACAAACCAGTCAATTTATGCTCACACCCTAATTGTGCAAGCTGCCACAGGGTGTCAACCTGCTCTTGTACCAGGTCAATTCTCTGATTGACTAACATGAGCCCTCCTCGTATCTGTGAATGCAGTGCAACCCGCATATCCATGGCCGTGGCCACCTCGGAGGACAAATCATTAAGAGTATGTGCTGTTTGGATTGAATTAGTCAAAACTAAAGCAGAGGCAGCAGCAGAAGCACCTACAGCCACTGCGGCCACAGTGGCCACCATAACAACAGAAATGCCAAAATCTCTTTTATATCTAAACAACTGCATACTACCAGGGGCTTCCACAGGCACAGGAACGAAGCGTGGCATTCGGGTAACCACGGCAAAACGATGCTCGGAAGCATTCCAGCACAAGGTGTAAAAACAGGTTGATGGTGTACATGATAAGCTATCCTTGGAACAAAGCGGAGTGGAGAAAAAACAATCTTTGATGTCAATGACTATTATAGGCCAAGAGGCAGGCAACGCTGATAATAATGGTAAACCTCTTTGCACAGGCCCCATGATCTGCATCTGTGCATTAATTGCTCTCAGATCATGCAATAATCTCCATTTTCCAGATTTCCTCTTAACGACAAAAATAGGAGTATTCCAGGGAGACACAGATGGTTTGATGTGACCCAAAGATAACTGCTCTAGCACTAAGCTCTGAGCTGCCTGAAGCTTTTCAGAGGATAACGGCCACTGAGGAACCCATACAGGATCCTCTGTTTTCCACGTAATGGGAAATCCTCCCTCAGTGGCCCCTAGGAAAAACCCAGACCTTTCTTGTCCTTTTTACACACAGTCTCAATCGGCTGTGGTTCTCCTTGTAGGTACTTCCCTACCCCTTTATTGGGGTTCCATCCCATGTCTTGCATCATTCTCCGAGAGGGCAAAGAGTAGTCAACATTAGTCAGACGATAGTTCATGTCTCTCAAAAGATCTCGTCCGCACAGACTAACAGGTAGCTCCAGCACATAAGGCTGGAAATGTACATAATGTCCTTCCTGATCCTCCCAGGGGAGCTCTCAAGCACTCATTTCAGGTGTCTTGGCATACCCTAGTCCCTGCAAAGTTTGAGATGAGGATTGAACTGGCCAGCCTTTTGGCCAATCTTTTAGGGCGATGATACTATGATCTGCCCCTGTGTCTAACAAGCCTTTGATAACTTTCCCATTAATCTTCAGTTCCACCAAAGAGCACTTCTCTAAATCAAGACTAAGATAAACAGAATCCACGCCGGTGGAGCCAAAACCTTGACTTCCCCTGCTGCGATTCTGAGATGGAAACAATTCATGTAGACTAGGCAAAACGAGTAATTGAGCTATTCTATCTCCAGGAGATATGGCTGAAACTCCCTTAGGGGAGGAGGCCAGAATCTTAACTTCCCCTTCATAATCTGCATCAATTACTCCTGGATGGATAACTAATCCTTTTAATACGGAAAACGATCTTCCTATTAACAAGCCTACAGTACTAGGAGGTAACGGACCTTTAAAGTCTGTTGAAATAGGCTGCACTCCTATTTGAGGTGTCAATACGATGCGGGAGGTGCAACGGAGGTCCAGCCCTGTAGAGCCTGACGTGGCCCTCCTTGGGGCCTCATATTGGGTAGGCTGACGCTCCCTTGACTCTCCTGCCTCTCCATAGCCCCATATATTCGAGGGCCCTGAGGCCGGGGGCCCTGCACTCCGTTTTTTGACATTGATTGACCACTTGCTTGCTCAATAGGTTGCTCACCAGGAGTCTGACTATATGCTCTTCATAGGACCGCCCATGAGCCATGCCACGCTTCACACAGTCATAGGCTACTAGGCATAGACGTAGGATCAGGCCACTGATGAGCACGCCCCCGGCCCAAATAAGGACTTGTTTACTCCACAGCTCCAGCTCGGCCAGCGCCATCTTTAAGGCCTGGCAGCAGCGCTCCACACTGACCCACTAAAAAGCTGAAGGATCCTCCTAGTTCTGTCTCTGCCTCCCACAGGCTAAGAAAATGGGAGATATTTGCAGAAAGTCCGAGGCTGAGTATAAATCACCAAGACCCTAAGGTTCCTTAAGATACCAGACAACTGGGTCTGTGGCTCCTCGCCTGACTGAGGAGCCTGGGAGAGGAGACAAAAAAATTCTCCCTCTGCCCCTCCCAACCTGCCAGTCTGCCTTCACCCCAAGGCAGTCTGACCCATCCTGGAGGTAAAGTGGGCAAAGCAACAGGGCACAAGCATTCTATAGGTTCATTACCAACAACAGCTTTAAAAGATGGACTCCTAGAAAAACCTAAGCCCAGGAGAAGAGGTTTGAGGAAGGAGGAAGAGGCACTACTGAGGAGGCTAGCAGCCTGGTGTAGTGGTTTGAGTAAGAACGGCCCCAACAGGTTCATATATTTGAATGCTTAGTCACCAGAGAGTGACCCCATCTGAAAGGATTAGAAGGATTAGGAGGTGTGGTCTTGGAGGAAGAGTGTCTCTAGGGGTGGGCTTTGAGATTTCAAAAGCTCATTCTGGGTCTAGCTTCTCTCTCTCTCT
>JADRCD010126672.1:839-12713 GCA_019843815.1 Montemys delectorum | reverse complement strand
ATTTTGTTGAGTATTTTTGCATCGATATTCATAAGGGAAATTGGTCTGAAATTTTCTTTCTTTGTTAGGTCTTTGTGTGGTTTAGGTATAAGAGTAATTGTAGCTTCATAGAACGAACTGGGTAGAGTACCTTCAGTTTCTATTTTGTTTAATAATTTGAGGAGTATTGGTATTACGTATTCCTTGAAGGTTTGATAAAACTCTGCACTAAAACCATCTGGTCCTGGGCTTTTTTGGTTGGGAGACTATTAATGACTGTTTCTATTTCATTAGCAGATATGGGACTGTTTAGATCTATGATCTGGCTTTGATTTAACTTTGGTACCTGGTATCTGTCTAGAAAATTGTCCATTTCATCCAGGTTTCCCAGTTTTTTTTTTAGTATAGGCTTTTGTAGTAGGATCTCATGATATTTTGGATTTCCTCAGTGTCTGTTGTTATGTCTCCTTTTTCATTTCTGATCTTGTTAATTAGTAAACCATCTCTGTGTCCTCTAGTTAGTCTGGCTAAGGGCTTATCTATTTTGTTGACTTTCTCAAAGAACCAGCTCCTGGTTTGGTTGATTCTTTGTATAGTTCTTTTTGTTTCTATTTAGTTGATTTCAGCCCTGAATTTGATTATTTCCTGCCTTTGACTCCTCTTGGATGAATTTGCTTCTTTTTGTTCTAGTGCTTTCAGGTGTGCTGTGAAATTGCTGGTGTATGCTCTCTCCAGTTTCTTTTTGGAGGCACTTAAAGCTATGAGTTTACCTCTTAGGACTGCTTTCATTGTGTCCCATAGGTTTGGGTATGTTGTGGCTTCATTTTCATTAAACTCTAGAAAGTCTTTAATTTCTTTCTTTATTTCTTCCTTGACCAACTTATCATTGAGTAGAGTGTTGTTAAGCTTCCATGTGTATGTGGGCATTCTATTGTTTATGTTGTTATTGAGGAGCAGCCTTAGACCATGGTGATCTGATAGGATACAAGAGATTATTTCAATCTTCTTGTATCTGTGGAGGCCTGATTTGTGACCAATTATATGGTCAATTTTGGAGAAGGTACCATGAGGTGCTGAGAAGAAGGTATATCCTTTTGTTTTAGGATAAAAAGTTCTATAGATATCCATTAAATCCATCTGTTTCATAACTTCTGTTAGTCTCACTGTGTCCTTGTTTAGTTTCTGTTTCCATGATCTGTCCATTGCAGAGAGTGAGGTGTTGAAATCTCCCACTACTATTGTGCGTGGTGTAATGTGTGCTTTGAGCTTTAGTAAAGTTTCTTTTATGAATGAAGATGCCCTTGCATTTGGGGCATAGAGGTTCAGACTTGAGAGTTCATCTTGGTAGATCATACCTTTGATGAATATGAAGTGTCCCTCCTTATCTTTTTTTATCACTTTAGGGTGAAAGTCGATTTTATTCAATATTAGAATGGCTACTCCAGCTTTTTTCTTGGGTCCGTTGGCTTGGAGAATTGTTTTCCAGCCTTTTATTCTGAGGTAGTGTCTGTCTTTGTCACAGAGGTGGGTTTCCTGTATGTAACAAAATGTTGGGTCCTGTTTATGGACCCAATCTGATAGTCTATGTCTTTTTATTGGAGAATTGAGTCCATTGATGTTAATAGATATTAAGGAAAAGTAATTGTTGCTTCCTGTTAGTTTTGTAGTTAGAGCTGGTGTTCCGTTCATGTCTCTATCTTCTTTTAGTTTTGTTGGAAGATTACATTTTTGCTTTTTCAGGGATGTAGTTCCCCTCCTTGTGCTGGAGTTTTCCATTTAATACCCTTTGAAGGGCTGGATTTGTGGAAAGATATTGTGTGAACTTGGTTTTGTCATGGAATACTTTGGTTTCTCCATCTATAGTGATTGAGACTTTTGCTGGGTATAGTAGTCTAGGCTGGCATTTGTGTTCTCTTAGGGTCTGCATGACATCTGCCCAGGATCTTCTAGCTTTCATAGTCTCTGGTGAGAAGTCTGGTGTAATTCTGATAGGCCTGCCTTTATATGTTACTTGGCCTTCTTCCCTTACTGCTTTTAGTATTCTTTCTTTGTTTTGTGCATTTGGTGTTTTGACTATTATGTGACGGGAGGAATTTCTTTTCTGGTCCAGCCTATTTGGAGTTCTTTAGGCTTCTTGTATGTCCATGGGCATCTCTTTCTTTAGGTTAGGGAAGTTTTCTTCTATAATTTTGCTAAAGATATTTACTGGCCCTTTAAGTTGGAGGTCTTCACTCTCTTCTATACCTATTATCCTTAGGTTTGGTCTTCCCATTGTTTCCTAGATTTCCTGGATGTTTTGGGTTATGGTCTTTTTGTATTTTGCATTTTCTTTGACTGCTCTGTCAATGTTGTTTATGTTATCTTCTGCCCCTGAGATTCTCTCTTGTATTCTGTTGGTTTCCTGACTTCTTTCCTAAGATTTCTAACTCCAGACTTGTCTCTTTTTGTGATTTCTTTATTGTTTCTACTTCCATTTTTAGGCCCTGAATGATTTTACTCAATTCCTTCATCTGTTTGTGTTTTCCTGCAATTCCTTAAGAGATTTTTTGGTTTGCTCTTTAAGGGCTTCTACTTGTTTACTTGTGATCTCCTGTAATTCTTTATGTGATTTTTTTTTGTTTCCTCTTTAAGGGCTTGTACCTCTTTATCTGCGTTCTCCTGTATTTCTTTAAGGGAGTTATCCATGTCATTCTTAAGTTCCTCTATCAGCATTGTGAGATATGATTTTAGATCCAAATCTTGCTTTTCTGGTGTTTTGGGATATCTAGGGCTTGCTGCAGTGGGAGTACTAGGTTCTGGTGAAGCCAAGCAGTCTTGGTTTCTGTTGGTAGGATACTTGTGTTTGCCTTTCCCCATCTCTTGATCTCTGGTGTTAGGTATTCTTGGTGTCTCTGAGTAGAGCTTGACCTGTCCTTGCCGCCCTGCAACTCCCCTTCGACTCCTGAGGCCTGTGGCTCCTGGTTGGTTCCACCTTAGAAAGTCACCTTAGAGAAAATGGCAGATCTCACCTGAGTCCTTGGGCTGAAGCCCGCCCTGGAGGCAGGCCCTCCACTGGCAGGGAGGGGGCCGAGATGGTCGTTGATCCAGCTCTGTCACTTGGAAGCTGAGAGGATCCTGACCCTGCTGCCCTGTGATTCCCCTGTGACTTCTGAGGCCTGCGGCTTCTGGCTGGTCCCACCTGAGTCCTTGGCACAGTCCACACTCTTAACCGTTTAACGAGCTACCTCTATGTGACCTTTGTACATATTCTTATGTGACTGTGCAGTTAGAAGCACGGCAACAGGTGTCACAGCCAAGGTCACATAGCATTTATGGCAAACTTTTCAGATGACTATATCCAGTCACATTCTACTTCACACTGTCCTGCTCTCCTCTCGATTGCTTGGTAGACAGACAGAACAGACAGAAGATGCAGTCTCTAAGCATCATGGAATCCATGTTGCTTCCACTTAGCTGATTAGCTCCACGCTCCTCTCCCACACCAGATGACAGACGGAAATCTGATGGGAGAGAGGGAGGGAAGAAAGCCACAAACTGCTGAAATCTCATTAATGGAATTTAATAGTTCTGAAGAATTAGAGCATTTCACATGGGAGTATTATCAAAATAGATGACCTAAAACTGCAGTGTTTTCCTTAGAATCCATACTCACTGAACTGTCTCCTGAGGTTGCTAATATCGGCAGCTTTCTGAAGAGGAAAATAAAATATACATACAGTCCACATTTTCCTCAAAGCTCTTTGCTCCCTTATACACATAGTGCTTCACAAAGCATATTTGTTAAGCTCCAAATTTTTTGTACTAAAAGCTTGAAAAGTGGCTTCCTAGGTAGAATAGTCTGCGACAAGATTGCAGTACAGTCCTACTACAGAAAAATACTAGCATGGCAAAGGCTGTTGTATTTTGGTAAAGATTCTAGCTTTATTTTTTTAAGCTTTACCTTCACGAATGTATATGAATACATTAGAAGTTTCCCCTACAATATCATTATTGACACACACTCCATTCAGTGCTGGATTGGGTAAGGCTGTATTATCCTGTCCACTGAGTTCACAAGCTCTGAGACAAG
The DNA here is from genome assembly GCA_019843815.1 of Montemys delectorum. Taxonomy (NCBI): domain Eukaryota; kingdom Metazoa; phylum Chordata; class Mammalia; order Rodentia; family Muridae; genus Montemys; species Montemys delectorum. The sequence continues at coordinate 8,665 of JADRCD010126672.1, read as the reverse complement.
AATATCCTATAGTCCAGATATTTGTTTCATTTTTCCACATAGTTCAAAGCATGAAATTTCCTTGGATGTTTGCTAAATTTGGTCATAGGGAACAAGATGGAGACAGTGTCTCAATACTAGACCTTTTGTTGTGAAACCCAGTGTGGATTATCACAACTGTTAACATAGCAAGATGTAGAATAAAAAAAAAAAAAAAAAAAAAAAAAAGGCATGATTGAATCTTCAAGCACTAGACAATCATGCTGCAGTGGAAGCAGATGTCCCTGCACCTGATGACACTGAGTATCGAGTGAAGAATCCATCACCACCTGTGTATGTGTCATTCTCCCCTCCAAACAGCACAAGTCTCTTTTTTGACTTGAGTTAGGGCCTGACCAAATGTCATGAGAAATACAGGTTTGCTCACTGAAATTCAGAGCAGAATTAGAGTCTTTCAGCATGAATGTCCCCAGCAAGCAGGTGACAAAATGAAGAGGCACAAAAGCAGCTATTTAAAACACAGGTCTGTTCTCTTTAAAAGTGCAAGGCTTGTTGGTTTTAGAGCCATTTCAACTTTCTACTGTCATCTGCTTTTCTATTTCTTCCAACCCCATGTTCTATTTCTAGGAGCTGGAGGGCATGGGAACTCATGGGAAGATGAACTAGCACTGCTTGTACATGCTTGACTAGCTGGTCTCTGAGGTCAGTGTTCACAGATACAAACAGGAGACCACAGCAGGAGTTAATGATGACACAGTTGTTCAGATCAAAAGCCTTAGAGGTAAACATCTGGCAAAGGAGTCTGTTCACTTGGATGCTTACCAAGTTTTTGCCACCAACTTCTATGGAATGGCTCTGGAAGAACTGTTGGCTCAGATGTTCTGGAATGTTCTTTCTGATATTGGTCTTTATGCCAATTGAATATTGAATTTTCTTTACAATTTGCTGCTAGTACCAAGTGCATTACGTGGTAAAACAGTCTGCTTAATAACAAGGAGGACTTGGTAAAGTTCTATATTTCCTCTTATCTTGCTATCAGAAAATTAGAAATAAATAAATGCTCAGCTGAGGAAAATAATTCTTATTCCTTCCAGAGGATTGTTACTTAAGCTGGCATTTTATTTATGTAATTATTTTAAAAACCCTCTGAGACATTTAATAAATTCATTGAGAGAGTTCACTGCCCAACCAAGGTGCTATTCTAACTATTTAGATGTAAATAATCTTCATTTATTGGCTGAGAGATTGGGGATGTACTATTTGTTGGCTTCAAGCCTCACAAATATTAAATAAAGCCAATGAAAGTATCTCAAAAGTAATTGGGATTAAATAAATTCTACATCATATTTAGAACAATACCCAACATTCAATATGACTCCAGTAGTGACATCTTACTTATTATTTACAGAGGGGAAGAGTTGTTTTCAATGATATGTAGTAAAAAACAAACAAACACAAAAAGACAGTTTGTTGATGTCTTTAAGACATCAAGGAGAAAAGACATATCAACAAGCTAAGTACTCCACAGCATGTATCCTATCAATGAATAGCAGAACTAATGAAACTCTTGCTTACTTCATCTTCTTGTGAGGAAGTACCAATACCACTGGTCTCTTCCATTCCTGATGAAAATTTTCATCATTTAATGTGTTGCATGTGACTGGAGGGGTGTGTCGAAATCTGTGTGCCAACAGATGCTGGACACAGGCTTCTGGAACTCAGTGCTCTCTGCTTACAGGAATCCTGCTGAAGGGCAGGAACCACTTTCGGCTCCAACTGGTCCTGTCTCATAGCATTAGCAACACAAACAAGGAAGCAAGATGCTAGAACTTGTGAGTAGCCAGCTGAAGAATTCATTTCTGCTTCCTTCTATCTACCCACAATCCAGGCTTATCGATTAACTGGAAAACTATGAGCTCTTGCTTTCATTGGCACACAGTATGTCCACAAGGCATCATTCTCAGGTGTCTTTCTCCTGGGCATATTTCTTTCCTTCTCTTGCTCTACAATTCATAGTCACCATGACATCTAAACTTCATTGAAACTACCTGGTGCTTTTAAGATGTGTGACTGGTTTCAGAACAAGAAGCACAAAACTAACATCTATTTTGATGTGTTGTATACAAAATTACTGCAAGATATTACTGCAAGATAAAAGAGGGTTGAACTGTCTGCTCCCCAGCCCCCTATTCCAACATGATGAGAGAGAAACAGAATAAAAATCTTTAGAAGAATACAGTTGTTAAGGAACCTCTGGGATCCACAAAACAAATAACTAACTATTTTATAGTAGAAAGAGGAAGGAAAAATTTCCTTCCTGGATTGAAATACAGAATGCCCTACTTTGTACAGCTTAGCCTCAGGAAGTAGAATTCTTCTTGGGGCTTGACTGCCACTTAGCTGTGTGAGCTGCAGTCCTGGGTTATTAAACCTTAATATTCCCTTCTCAGGTGAAAAGCTACATTTAGGCGAAGCTAAAGGCATGTTCTCTGCTGAGCCAAGGTTTAAGCTCAGTTGTGTCTGTTGTTCTGCATTTTTGTCAGATCATGGAACACAATGACGGTACTCTTTCTCCCTGCCTGATCCAACCCCCTAAAAGTCACAGGTTTTGTCTGACAGAACTCTGTGGATGGTACACTCGCAGCTGACATTAATAAGTATTCAACCAATGCTTGTCAGAAAGGGAGGGCCAGAGGGCCATCGAGAACTGTAATTCTAAGGTATGGTCCCTGCACACCTTTGGGGAGGAAACTCCAGAAAAATGGAGTTGACGTCATAGTGCTTATATGCTGAGCACTTTGCTAGGAACTCATGTGAACATCAAGCATGGACAAAGACTAGTGATAACGCACTAATATCAAGAAGATGCAACTACAAATTCAAAGCTCTTCGCTACATTTAAAAACCTCCCAAAGCGATTAATATAGAGATGTTCCTATGAGAAATCTATTCAGACTTCAGGATGAACTCCTTTTTGCACAGTGTTTTTTCTCTCCTAATGCTCATGTTTTCTGACGTGCTAATATCTTTCCTTGATAAACTTCAACTCATCCTCAAAAACAAAAGTAAAAGCAATAATACAGAAAGAAGTGAAGTGCTGGTGGGAATTGCTGTTGACCACATTCTTCTAGGGCATAAGCAAAGCTGAGCAAATTAGGATATCCTTCATTCTTTAGCCTTCTGTCATGCTAAATCATCATCACTGAGGCTCTCTGAGCATTCACTCTTGATGCTTACTGGAGTTATATGTTAGACCAATAACTACTACCTCCTGTTGGCAGACAAGGAGACAGACACGCAGTGAAAACAAATAACTTGTATTAAATCAGCAAGCTGATGGGTAGAATGGAAAAGCTGAGACTAATCTAGGAAATCTTCAGTAGGATCTGCGTCTAGAATTATTCAGTCCCTGAATTTTTGCTCCAGGAGCATTAGACATGGAACATAATGGAAAGCAGTTGACAAGTGGAAGGAAGATGCTCATGGTTCAGAAGCACGTGAGTAAAAGGGAACCCTAACCCTCAGACTTTAGCACCACATTCTCTAAACGTCAAGCAGATTATAGATGTTTTCTAGCTGGAGGTGTATTCTTGTGTATATAATGCATTAATAATTCTTGTTCTTTTAAAATCAACTTCTCTATTGACTAATTATTGGTTTTTGCCTAGTAAAATAGCATTGTTAGCCTGGGATTATAGCCCAGTGATAGAAAGCTTGGCTGCTATCTGGGAAGCCATGAGTTCCATCTCTACACCATAGGACAGATGGAGAATAAACAAACTCTCACTTCTGTGGGTACCCCAGAGGTACTCTCCTAGTTCAGATGAATGAACGGTAACATTTGCAATAGGAAACTTCCTAGTGTAAAGTATAAGTAGACCATTTACAACTTGATTATGTTTCTTATGTGAGTCAATAAAAGAACATGAAAAGCATCACTTGAATGAAATTGCTGATGAAGAGAAGTTGCATGCTGACCCATTTCTTTGGGGAGAAGGAATTGTGCATTACTCTCTCTCCCCTACCTACTCCCTTTTTCGTATGTGTGTTTTTGTGTTTCTGAATTAGTAAATCATCCAGGAAGGCATAGCTAAGAAGGCTGGTCAAGGATGTACTCAAAAGCAAGAGAAATGCTTAAGGATTTATTTTCAAAACATCAGTAAACATTCTATTTAAGAACACTGTTGATAGGAATAGATCTCTAGACAACCCCATTGAAACTGAAGTAATCAATGAGGACAGGAAGTATATGCTATATCAGAAGAAATTAATGTAACATGCATGTCAATATTTGAGTCATTATCGCGAGTACAGCTGTTACTAGGAGTCATTCTCCTCACTTTACAGATGGGAGCATTGACTATTTGCTCTGATTGTGAAGCCTACACCTATCTAGCTTTTCAAAGGACAGGGGTTATCATATGAAGAGGGAGCTACTATGCACACCTGCTTCCTGGTCAAGGTGAGGTGAACAGGTGGGACAGAGCAGGGAGAACACAGGAGGTGGTGCAGAGTCACCTAGGAATGCAAAGAAAAGAAGATAAATGGATCAGGGGTGGTGATCTCATCCATAAAGGATAAATTGATCAACCAATTGGTCTTAGATAAGTTGTGATGATAATCAAGAGCCCCAAGATCCAGTTAAACTCCAGGTAACTCTTCTATAGTGGAAGAAAAATGTTGGAAAAAGAAGACACCAGCCAAAAGTCATTTGAGTAGGCCACACACAATTTGTTTATGCCTTGCCACTGTTTCAGGCTGAGGAATTAGAGGTTTTCTAATGATAGTCAAGCAACAGTTTCCAGGCCTCCATGCAAAACTTCTTTGCAAGTTCCCCCCAACTTGAAGGTAACTTCACCAGATGTTTTAGAGAATGACAGCAAAATGCAAGAGCCATAAGAAGATGCACTGTCAGAATTTGAGTGAGCTGGCTCTGGACACAGTCTCCAACTAGATGGGGAGGCGAGAGAGGAACTGGTGTTGCCTATGACCAGCCATGTTCTAGGAAAGAGCATTGGATAGTCTCCTAATACATGGTTCAGGTTACATTTTAGCTTTGCTAAATTAGGTCTAAGTTACAAGCATGCAAAAGCAAGGGCATTTTTGCCTGAGCAGTCACCTACGTTTACCATTCCTCAAGCTTTCTGTAAATTTTCAGCACTGTGAAATACTTTACATACACATACATAAACCTACACATATACGTATAATTTTTAAAGATTTATTTTACCTATTGTATATGTATGTATGTGTGTATGTATGTATGTATATGTATGTATGTGTATGTATGTATACGCATATGTATCCTTAGAGGCCACAAGAAGGCCTCAGGTCCCCTGAGGTAGAGTTACAGGTGGATGTGAGTTGACTACTGTGGGAACTGGGAATTGAACTCCAGCTCTCTGCAGGAGCAGCAAACATTTTAACCTTTGTTCCATCTCTCCAGTCTGCACTGTGATATTTTAATGAAATGTTTAGCTTTTACCTCTACCTCGTCTAAATCATGAAACATACAGTGTAATTACCAGATATCTTTCACACCATATTTATCAGTTAGGTAGATTTTGGATCTAAAAAAAAAAAAAAAAAATCACAAATACTGACTTCCAATTCTGTCTGTTTTCTTAAACTAATAATTCCAAAAGTTACTGTAGTAAATATGGTAATTTTTTCCATGAATAAAAATCTAATAACTAAAGTAGTAAAAAGTTTTGCATAACATTATATTTTAAAGGGGAAGGTGTTCCCTCCCTCCCTCCCTTCCTCATTTTTTTCTCTTAGTTTTTGCCATTTTTATCCCCTATATTAGCTAGAATTCCATTGCTGAGAGAAGCTCCCTGACAAAAGCCATTTTAGAAAGGCTATGTTGACCATGCACCTCTGTTCCATGCACGTGTGTACACCTGTCTTCAACTACTCCAGTATCCCTCTGAATCTCTCTAGCTGAAAACCATGTGAGGACATGGGCCCATTTTTTGGAGTTAGTGAGTTTTTCTGGAGAAGAGTTCCCCCAAGATCTCACCTACGTGGTGCTGAGTGATAGTGGGCCTACTCTGGACAGTTCCACATTCTGTAATATAGATTTGTACTGTTGTACTTTTTCTATCCCAGGATTCTCCACTGTGGCTAGCATTTCTCAACATCCCACAAAGGAACCCGTAGCCTCACCAGGAAGCACAGTAGAAGGTGGGAGGTCCCTGGATCCTGTTGCTTTAGATTCATTCTTTCAATAAATCCATCTGTTTCTAACCCAGTACAGACACATAGAGTACACACTTCTAAGAGGCTAACTGCTTCTCACGTGCCTCTTGCTACTGGATGCAGGGTTGTAGCTCTGCCCACTAAAGCAGTCTCTGGACTTCAATTATTTCCCTTAATCTGGTGAGAAAAAAAAATAGTATTCCTACTAGTCTCCCTCTGCCTCTTTCCATCCCATTGCTCTTGTCTTGGTGGCTGACGACATCTTACACTTTTGTATACACTGCCTTTTTGTTTTTGTTTTTGTTTTTGCTTTGTTTTGTTTTCTGTTCTGTGGATTGAACCCCAGACCTCCCATATGTTAAGCAGTCACTTTATCACTGGGTTGGATCCCCAGCCTCTCTACTGCTCCTTCTTAGGGTTTAGGGAAAGTCAGAAGATAGGCTCTATTGGCCAAGCTCCCATCTATAACCAGAAATATCCAGTACAACCAGGTGGACTATGACCCCATTTTTGTATTATCAAGGAATTCACAGTACATCATGTCCACTAATTGTGAATGAGGAACTGGCTGGATATGACAAATGTATACTATGAATACAAAGCTAGGATCGTTCTGCATATATTTTCTGAACATCATCAGGACATATGATGCATATTGTGAGGCACATAAAGCATAGTTCTTACTCTTCAGGGTCAATGATGTGCTGAAATTTCCTGGCCTTAGAAATGGGCAAACCAATAAAATTGCAGTGAGAATCAGAACACAGTATCTGAATCTATGTCCCCATCTTCTGGGATCTGAGAGAAAGACAGAGTCTCAAGTGCTTGCTTAAAATAATACAATGGAGAGGTTAGTGGACACCACTCAGCAGCATGACCTGGTTCCTTGCTATACATTATGGTATGGAAGTAAACTATCTCCCATAGGTTTGTGTGTTTAAACATTTGATCCCCATTTGACTGTGCCACTTTGGAAAGCTGTGGAATCTTCAGAATTTGGGGTATAACTTGGGAAAACAGATTGTTGGAAAGCAGAACTTCAGGGTCTTAGCTTAGCTCCACTATGTTTCTCTCTCTGCTTCCAGATTGCCCATGTTACACAACCAGCCACCCCATGGTCCTGTGGCTGTGGTTTCCTCACTATGATAGAAGTCCCCTCAAACTGTGAATTGATATAAATCATTCCAAAGTTGCCTCATGGTAGGCCAGGGTTGTACAATTCTCTAACAGGCCCAAGTGCTGCAAACATAGTGTTGGCAGGTCTTGCCCACCCCACTTTCCTCTCCCTTGCTAAACCATTAGAGTACATTCCTAAAGCTAGCCCCCAAGGTCTAGTCCCTTATTTAGCCACTGAGTCATTCCTGACAAAAAAACACCAAGGTCCAGCCATCAAAATTCATTTGATTATTTGGTTGACATGCAATTAGAGCTTCCAATTCATTCTAAGACAGACCTTCCCACCATGCTTTCCTCCGTAAAACAACTTCCACAGAGACAGCTGCTGCTGTCTTTATCTGATCCAGAAGCATCCCCACACCGAGACTTGCCCCCTCCAGGACAATGAATCTTTTTGAGCTGAGAATTTGGCGTCTTGTGCTCTGTACGGACTCCTGGTCCTTGCACTGGCAATGAAAAGCCTTCGAGCA
>JADRCD010126669.1:0-10275 GCA_019843815.1 Montemys delectorum | reverse complement strand
TTTTTTTTTTTTTTTTTTTTTAAGTTGGGTTTGTTGTTTTCTTTCTTTTTTTCCTTTTTTTTAAAGTTTTTCAAGACAGGGTTTCTCTATATAGCCCTGGCTATCCTGGAACTCACTCTGTAGACCAGGCTGGCCTCCAACACAGAAATGTCAATGTATTCCACCTGTCTCTGCCTCCCAAGTGCTGAAATTAAAGGCGTGCACCACCACTGCCCGGCTTCTGTTGTTGTTTTCTTAAGAGGGTTTCTCTGTGTCATCCTAGCTTGTTCTGGAACTTGCTGTATAGATCAGGCTAGCCTCGAACTCAGAGATCTGCCTGCCTCTGCCTCCCAAATGCTGAGATAAAAATGTGCACCACCACCTTCCAGTGGTTTTATGGGATTTAAAAAAGAATAAAAATATATGAAATATATGAAATATAATATATGAAAGCGCTGCTATAAGAGGTACCCAGTAGCCAGGCGGTGGTAGCGGACGCCTTTAATCCTCGCACTTGGGAGGCAGAGGCAGGTGGATTTCTGAGTTGGAGGCCAGCCTGGTCTACAGAGTGAGTTCCAGAACAGCCAGGACTACACAGAGAAACCCTGTCTCAAAGAACAAAATATAAAAATATATATATATATATATATACACACACATATATATGTTTTCTATATATAACATATATATATATTGATATATATAAATATATATGTGATATATATATATCATCATTGCCAGGAAGTGGACAACCAGAACAGCATACTTCACGGAGAAACCCTATCTCAAAACACCAAAAAAAAAAAAAAAAAAAATTATAAAAAAAAAAAAAAAATCATTATTATCGTAAGGGGAATAGCAACTCATACCAAATGAGTACGAAGGTCAGAAGACAAGTCTGTAGGCAGCTCTCTACTTGCGTCTCACCCTGGGCTTCAGAGATCAAACTAAAGCCACCAGGCTTTTATGACAAGTATATTTACCCACTGAGAAATTAAGATTTATTTATTTATTTTATGCATGTGAATACACCTTCAAACAGAGCATCAGATCCCATGACAGATGGTTGTGAGCCACCACGTGATTGCTGGGAACTAAGCTCAAGTGTTCTTAACCACTGAGCCATCTCTCCAACCCTTAGTTTCTTGCTTTTTTTTTTTTTAACCTTAAACTTTAAAAACATTCAAACTCTCCAATTTTTTCATTATTTAACTATATACAAATGCCTTTTGGCACCTAAGGTCTTCTCCACTTGAATTTTAGCTTGACTTTATTAAAAAAAAAAAAAGGGGGTGGGAGGTAAGCCTACTTTCCCCATCATGTGGACCCTTATTCCCATAAAAATAACAGCAATAAATCTAGGTATGGCTGCACATCCCTGTAATCATGGCACTGTGAAGGCTGAGGCAAGAGGACCAGAAGTTCAAAGTTGGGGTTATTGAGATGGCTAATCCCCAGAAGGCACATGTGAAAAAAGAACATCAGGTCACCCAAGTTATCCTCCGACCTCAATATGTGCATCAATACCCACACAGCCACAGGTATAAACATACCTACATACACACAAGAAAGAAAGCAGAGAGATAAAAAGTAAGGAAAGACAGAGGGGGCAGAGGGAGGGAAGGAAGAAAGTTAGGTTGGTTGATTAATTGAAGGTCAAGGCTGGGGCCAACAAGATGGTTTAGCCAAGAGAACACTTGTTTCAAAAACCTGCTCATTATATCAGCTGGAGAGAGACGGGTTAGTGAGGAAGAGCAGTTGCTGCTTTTCAAGAGGACTTGGGTTCAGTTCCCAGCACTCATGTGGCAGCTAACAACTGGCTGTAACTCTCCAGTTCCAGGGGATCCAACACCCTTTTCTGGCCTCCACAGGCACTGCAGTGGTGTACATGCAGGGAAGAAATCCATACACATAAAATTTTTTTTAAAAAAATTAAATAGTTTTTTTTAAAGCTGCCAATTTAAGTTGGTTAAGAGCAGTTACTGCTCTTGCAGAAAAGCCTACCCAGCAACTTACAACATCCAATTCCAGAAAATCCCATGCCCTCTCTGTCCTCTCTGGTCACCAGGCACAAAAGTGGTACACATTCACTTCCGCCGGCAAAAGCATTCAAATCCATAAAAATAAACTAGTTCATAAAAATCAAACAAAAACTGAGGGACTAGAGAGATGTCTATGCCAGTGAACTGTGTGTTAGGCAAGCGACATGATCTAAGTTCACACCTCAGCACACATGAAAAACAACTTGAGGCATACTCCTGTTATGTCAGCGTGAGGGAGGCAGAGACAGAAGGGGCTCAGAGCTCAGCCAGCCTAGCCTAATCAGGTCCTAGTGAGAAACCCTGCTTCAAAAAGAAGGTAGGCAGTCCTGAACATTGATGCCAGAAGCTTAGCTCTAGCCTCCACAAACACAAAACGTATATGCACATATGCACACCTGCTTGTACACACGCACACAAGGAAAAATAAAGAATGATCACTGATTTTGGATATCATTCCCAGCATGTATGTAGTGAAATTAAATTCACTGTCCCTGACAACTTTTTTTTTTAAAGATTTTATTTATTATTATATGTGAGTACAGTGTAGCTGTCTTCAGACACACCAGAAGAGGGTATAGATTCCATTACAGATGGTTGTGAGCCACCATATGGTTGCTGGGAATTGAACTCAGGACCTCTGGAAGAGCAGTCAGTGTTCTTAAATGCTGAGCCATCTCTCCAGCCCGACAACTTTTTTTTTAACAGAAGATTTCTCTACATAGCCCTAGTTGGCCTAGAACTCACCAGGCTGGCCTTGAACTCACAGAAATCTGCCTGCCTCTGCCTCCCAAGTGATGAGATTAAATGTATGCTCCACCACGTACAGCTGATAATTTGATTTGAGTGTTTATAGATACTATGTATATGAAATATAAACAATATTTGTAATGTAGTATGAAACTGTCAATTGTTGACTAACTGTGAAGGTTTGAATATGCTTAGCCTAGGAAGTAGCACCGTTAGGAAGTATGGCCTTGGAGGAACTGTGTCACTGTGGGCATGGGCTTTAAGACCCTCATCCTAGCTGCCTGGAAGCCAGTATTCTGTTAGCAGCCTTCAGACGAAGATGTAGAACCCTGAGCTCCACCTGCACCATGCCTGACTGGATGCTGCCATGTTCTTCATGATAATGGACTGAATCTCTGAACCTGTAAGCCAGCCCCATTTAATCGTCCTTATAAGAGTTGCCTTGGTCATGGTGCCTGTTCACAGGAACTAAGATAACAAGTTCACGGGTAACTAAGACACCAATCAAGTTTTGTGACATATGTTTATATTTTCAGACTCAGGAGACAGAGGCGGGAAGATCTCAGTCTCAAAGAAGCACAAAAGCTAAAGACTGAAGAGCTGGCCCAGTAGTTATGAGCACTTGCTGCTTTTACAGAGTACACAAGTTCAGATCCCAGTACAAAGATTTGGCAGCTCTCCATCACATCTGTAATTTCAGCTGCAGGGAATCAGACATCCTCTTATAGCCTCCATGGGGAGCCACAAGCATTTGCACATAAACACACAGATGGGACATACTGACACATAAATAAAAATAATAAAAGTAAAATGAAAAACAAAAATAATAAAAGTAGCCGGGCGGTGGTGGTGCATGCCTTTAAACCCAGCACTTGGGAGGCAGAGGCAGAGGATTTCTGAGTTTCGGGGCCAGCCTGGTCTACAGAGTGAGTTCCAGGACAGCCAGAGATACACAGAGAAACCTTGTCTCGGAAAAAAAAAAAAAAATAGGTGAACTATCTGAAGAGATATCCAATGAAGAGATACAGTCAGAAAACAAGTACACAAAAGTTGTTTGATTTAAATGAGAAATTGCCCCCATAGGCTTGAGCATTTGGATTCTTGATCCCTAATTGATGGTGCTTTTTGGGAGACTTGGAAGATATGGTCTTGTTGGAGGAAGCATGTCGCTGGAGACAGGTTTTGAGAGTTTAAAATTTCAAGCAATTCTGAGTTTGCACCCTCTGCTTCCTGCTTGTAGATCAAAGCTTTCAGCTGTTCCTACGCATGAGCATAAGGCCTTGATTTACTGCCAAGATGGACTCTTATCCCTCTGGAACCATAAGCCCAAAAGAACTCTTCTTTAAGGTGCCTTGGGTCATGATGTTAATGCATAACAGAAAAATAACAAATACTGATACTAAGAGATTACAAAGTTAAACCTTAGTGAGATACTATTTCATATCTGTTAGGATAGTCAAATTCCAGAACATTAACAGCGTTAGGTGTTGAGAAGGATATGAAAACACAGAAATTGTCATTGCTCCTAGATGCAAAATGGTACAGCCTCATTATATGATGATTTGGGCAGTTTATTGCAACTAAACAGAATCTTATCATACAAGCCATCAATTGTACTCTTTGGTGAACACTCAAATGATTTTGAAATATGTCTACACAAAAGCCTGCTGTTGGATTTTTATGGTAGCCTTTTTATAGTTTCCCAGATTAGAGGCATTCCAGATGATGACCTTCCGTGGATGAGTAAACATCTGTGAGGCTTGTAGTTTGGACTATTATTTAGTGCTATAATACAAATGAGCTACTAAGCTGGGCAGTGTGGCTGGAGCCTGTAATTCCAGCACAGGGAAGGCAGAGAGGCTAGAGAATTGCCACAAGTTTGGGGCCAGCTGGGATTAGAAAGGATTAAATTACTATTAACATAGTGAGTTACATTCCAGCCTGTGCAGGATGTGGTGGTGTAAACCTTTAATCCCAGTACTCCAGAGGCAGAGGCAGGAATTCTGTGAGTTCAAGGCCAACCTGGTCTAAAAAGTGAGTTCTGGTACAGCCAAAGTCATTACACAGAAAAAACTTGTCTCAAAAGAAGCAAGCAAACAAACAAACAAACAAAAATGCTATAAAACTACAAGAAGATATAGTGAAATAATACTTAATGAAAAAAGCTAATTTGAAAAGACTCTATGCTATGTGGTTCCAACTATGAGATGTTCTGGATGTTCTGGGGAGCGGAGAGATGACTCAGCAGTGAAAAGCATTTGTTGTTCTTACACAGGACTCAAACTCTGTTCCTTGCACCTGCATGGTAGTTCATGACCATCTGTAACTCTAGTTCCAGGGGATCCAATGCCCTTTTTTGACTTCTGCGGGCACTAGCCATATGGTGCATATATGTACATGCAGGCAAAATACCCATGCACACAGAATTCAATATCTATATGTTTTTAATGTTAAAAATGATTGGTAGCTCAGCATAGGAGAGAAAGGGAGAAACAGGATCTCAGTGGAATACATGGGGATTTTTGTTTTGTTTTAGATTTTATTTTATTTTTATGAGTGCACTGTAGCTGTCCTCAGACACACCAGAAGAGCGCATCGGATCTCATTACAGATGGTCTGAGCCACTATGTGGTTGCTGGGAACTGAACTCAGAATCTTTAGAAGAGCAGTCAGTGCTTTTAACTGCTGATCCATCTCTCCAGCCACTGGGATTTTGTGTGTGTGTGTGGGGGGGGGGGGAGTGTTTCAAGACAGGGTTTCTCTATGTAGCCCTGGCTGTCCTGGAACTCACTCTGTAGACCAGGCTGGCCTCCAACTCAGAAATCTACCTGCCTCTGCGCCTGCCTCTTCCTCCCAAGTGCTGGAATTAAAGGTGTGTGCCACCACCTCCCGACAGCCCAGGGATTTTTAAGGTGCTGTGCTAGCTAGTTTTTTGTCAACTTGACACAAGCTAGAATCATCATCTTAGAGGAGGAAGCCTCAACTGAGAAATTCCTCCAAAAGATCTGGCTGAAGGACAAACCTGGAAGGCATTTTCTTAATTAGTGGTTAATAGGTAAGGAGCCAGCCCCTTGTGGGTGGTACCACCCCTGTGTTGTGCTACTGAGGACTGAACAAACCTTAAGGAGCAACCCAGTGGCCAGCAATCCTCCATGACCTCTGCATGAGCTCCTGCCTCCACATTCCTGCCCTGAATGCCTTCGATGACAAAATAAACCCTTTCCTCCTGGAGTTGCTTTTGGTCATGGTGTTTCGACACAGTGACAGTACCCCTAGCTAAAATAACTGGTAAAAATGCGCTGTATAGATAGATGTCATCATATATTTTACATAAACCTATAGGGTATAACACACCCAGAGTGACCTCTAATGTGAACTATAAACTTTAATAAAAATATATTAGTGTTGGTTTGCCAGCTGTAAAAAAAAAAAAAATATGCCAACTAATATACTATGTCAATAACAGGAGAAAGGGATTGGTAGGAGGGAAGTGGAAGCTGCACCCAGCTGTATTCCGGAAAGCTAAAAGTACTCTTTGTTCAGGTTTGCTTCTCTATTGCTCTGATAAAAACACCATGACCAAAAGCAACTTGGGGGCCGGGCAGTAGTGGCGCAGGCCTTTAATCCCAGCACTTGGGAGGCAGAGACAGGCGGATTTCTGAGTTCGAGGCCAGCCTGGTCTACAGAGTGAGTTCCAGGACAGCCAGGGCTACACAGAGAAACCCTGTCTCGAAAAACCAAAAAAACAAAACAAACAAACAAACAAACAAAAAAGGCACCTTGGGAAGGAAAAGATTTATTTGGCTTACAGGTAAGGTCTACAACTAGGAAGCCAAGATGGGAACCCAATGCTGGAACCCGCAGCACAGGCAGGAACTCAAGCAAAGAACATAAGGAATGCTATTCCAGCTTGCTTCCCATGGCTTGCCCAGCTGGCTTTCTTATAAAACCCAGGCCCCTTCCCAGGGAGAGAACGATCTACAGTGGTCTGGGCCCTCCCACACCAATCACTAGTCAAGCGAATGCCCCGCAGCAAACCCACGGGACAATCTGATGGAGGCAATTCCTCAACTGACTGGTTAGCTCTTCCCAGGTGACTTTTGTTACATGTTGACAGATATTAACCAGCCCTGCTTTAAAAATCAGGTTTACTAAAACTTTAAAGGTGGTATCTTCAACGTGAACGAAAAAATTAGAACTTTACTTTGATCGTAGCATTTTCCTTTTTATAAAAGTTAAATTGCATTTATTTGCATGTGGGTGGGCGCACGTGCTCGTGAGCGTGTGCATGCATGCCACTGTGCGTATGTGGAAGTTGGAAGAAAACTCAGAGAGTCATTTCTCTCTTTCCACTAAGAGGATCCTGGAGATAGAATGCAGATCATCCAGTCTGTCTGCCAGTGCCCTCCTTTACCCACTGAGCCATCTCACCAGCTGGCATGGTTATAGCTTTTTAATCTCTCTACATGAGATTCATAGCTCAGTCTCTTTTTAGCTCCTTGATTCTAACGTTGTTAGTGAAAAGGTAGAATTAAATTATAAGAAGCCATGGAATTTATATAACTACACAAAGAGCAAGGTTATATAAACATAACTCCCTTCAAAATTGGTTTATCAATGCATCCCCAACTCTATCTGACAGGAGATGAGCAACATTTGGTTGTTTTTATTTTCAAGAAGATCTACCGGGGGGAGGGGGGGGGAAGATGCTCATGGTAGGATATCTGAAAGCTCCCTTCAAAGGTGACTTTACTCAAATAACCTCCTCTCCTAACACAGAGACGGACACACACACACACACACCTGCTAAGGAAGCCACTCTAGTTGTCACATTGTTATTTTAGCACACTTTGCCTAGTACACACGCTCTATGTCTTGCCTGATTATAAATAAGGAGTGACCGAATAGAAATTATGAGTTGCCTTATGTTTCCTTTGCTTAAATATCATTATTTTCAGTATAATGACAGGCCATTAAGGCCTGTACTCATAGATATTTCTTAAAATGCCATTGCTCTTTTTCTGCCTTCAAAGCAAGTTCTAGGTTCCCTCACTGAAAAGCAAGGCATTTCTGCATTGATTTAGATTACCTTACCTTGTACTCATTTGGAACTTCTCTAAACTCTGATGTGTGGTGTGAGTCCACTAAAATCCTGTACACATGAAGCATCATGGCTTTAATGTAGAAGGGTGGGACGAAATGGAAGTTACACATAGTGTGTATGTCTTCTATACTCACACACATAGCCTATTATATCAAGTACAGTGAGGTGGTTTGAGTATGCCTAGCCCAGAGAGTGGCACTATTTGGAGGTGTGGCCTTGCTGGAGTAGGTGTGCCATTGTGGCTTTTGTCTTTAAAACCTTTATCCTAGCTGCCTGGAAGCCAGTCTTCTCCAAGCATCCTTCAGATAAAGATGTGGATCTCTCAGCTCTTCTTAAACCATGCTTGCCTGGATGCTGCTGTGCTTTCAAACATGATGATAATGGACTGAACCTCTAAACCTGCAAGCCAGCCCCTATTAAATGTTGTACTTATAAGAGTTGCCTTGGTCTTGGGGTATGTTCACAGCAGTAAAACCCTAACTAAGACATGAAGTTTCTTTGTCGTTTCTTTATTGGAGAGAGACCCAGTCTTATAAAGCCCTGGCTGGTTTTGAACTCACTCTGTAGCTGAGGATCATCATCTTCCTGCCTCCTCCTACCCCAGTGCTGCAATTACAGTTATGCACTACATTGTACAAAGTACAAGTTTAAAGGTGCAATTACGGTGATTATGATGATGCATAACTGTAATTTCAACACTAAGAGGCTAAGGCAAGTTTAAAAGTTGAAGGCCCTCCTTAATTATATGAGGAGTTGAAGGCTAGCCTGAACTAAATAGAAACATTGTCTCCAAAAGGAAGAATACTGGGAACACTAGATTAATTGGAACAAGGGAAAAAGCTTGTTCAGAACATTAAGTAACATCAGCAGAGATGTAGAAGACTGACCTTCAGAAGAGGCTGAGCAGTAGGGAGACAAAGGTAAGAAAACACAGGAGAGCACTATGTTACATACACCAAAGGAAAAAAAAAATCCAAGAAGGAAGACGTGATTAACATGATTCTCTTTCTTGGAGGGGTGGGAGTGTTGAAACAGGGTTTCTCTGTATAGCCTTGACTGTCCTGGCACTCACTCTGTAGACCAGGCTGGCCTCGAACTCAGAAATCCACCTGCCTCTGCCTCCCAAGTGCTGGGACTAAAGGCATGCGCCACCACTGCCCAGCAACATGGTTGTCTTATTTAAGGTTACTATCGCTAATAACACATCCAAAAGGAACTCTAGGACAGAAGGGTTAATTTAGTTCATATATCCTGAGCCATAGTCCACTGAGGAAAACCAAACCAGGAACTCAAATCAGGCAAACCCTAGAGGCCAGAGCTGATGTAGAGGTCATGGAAGAGGGTCTTAGAGAATGGAGCCAAGTAAAGTGGGGACAAGTGATGAGCAGTTTAGAGACACATGAAGAAGGAGTTAAAGAAACCTGGAACAGCTGTGGCTGTTGTTGGGAGGAGGCTGTTTTACATGTGTTGTTATTGAGCCAGTGGGGATGCCTTGGTAAAACGCACCTGGAATCTAGCATTAGCAAAATAAGAAATTTTTATCTTGTCCTGTATATCAGAGATGGGGATTTTCTTATTTGGAGATTTTAAAGAACTAAGAACCAAATATCACCCAGATAGATTTCTTTGTATTTATGATTAAAGGTTTTGTTTCTGTGTTTTGGGGGAAGATGATTGAAGTATTTACATCTCCCAGAAAACTAGATTCCAGAGAATCAAACAAAAATACATCTTAATGATACTAAAAGTTTGTCTTGAGATTCATATGTTGCAGAAAGTGCTGCTAAATTTTGCTGCTTGAACTCCTGGTGTCCTGGACTTCAGCCTGACCAAGTTAAGACACAGACATCAGAAGACTAATTCTGTTTTTCCCTCCCCTTTATATTCTACGCCCCTGTTCAGCTGGAAGAAGCTATGACTGAGTCGTCGACCCAGTTCCCTGGGCTTTGGGGCTACAGAGGGTTGTTGATAGGTTGTGTTTCTAGAAAATGTAATATGGTCATATTTGAAATAGGGGGAAATAGCCAGATTTAATTGTATGGCTATAATCTCATTAAATAGAAAACCTTATAATTGTTGCTAAGTTAAAATCATATGTTCCTATTTGGTGCAGAATTTATTTTGATACAAAATCAATGTTATCTTTGATATAAGGACCTTCTGATAATATTTACCCTGTACTGAAAAGGATTTGATTGGTATATAGACAATTTAAACTGAAATCATTGTGTGACTAGAATTTGGTCAGGTATTTAAATATTTCTTCAGATACACAGCTTATTCTCAGAAAGTTTGCTTTGATGTTTATATTATTAAGTTCTGAATTTTGTATCCTATATTCGTAGTAGTAATTGGTAAAAGTTAGGGCTTGGGTTATAAACCATTTACATCTTAAATTGGTAT
>JADRCD010126667.1:0-16345 GCA_019843815.1 Montemys delectorum | reverse complement strand
AAGTCCTGGGAGCTAGTTTCTCATTCTTCTAAGTCCTGGGAGCTAGTCTCCCATTCTTCTAAGTCCTGGGAGCTAGTTTCTCATTCTTCTAAGTCCTGGGAGCTAGTCTCCCATTCTTCTAAGTCCTGGGAGCTAGTCTCCCATTCTTCTAAGTCCTGGGAGCTAGTCTCCCATTAAGTTCAACTGACGGCCAAACTCTTACAGCACAGTTTGAAAATTTTAACCTCTCATTCCCTCCTCTTCTATTGGAACTAGTTCTAATCCTAGAACATCTGATTCTGATCTTTTTAAGGTTTGATACTGTTGACGAAGCATGAGTACCTGAACCGTACTAATTCTTTCCCTGATAAATCCTACCAATCTGTTTAAAATGCAAGGCCCAAAGGTCAGCAAAAGAAACAGGATTATTAAAGGGCCCATTAGGGAGGATATCAGGGTGGTCAACCAAGGTCACTTATTGAACCATGATTCGAACCAGCTTTGTTGACTCTCTCTTTCTCTCTATCTGGCGTTTAATCTTTCTTGTAATTTATTTAGATTATCTGTAACCACGCCAGAGTGGTCTATATAAAACCAACGTTCTTCTTTTAGAGCAGCACATAACCCCCCTTCTTTTAGGAATAACAAATCTAGGCCTCTTCTATTTTGTAACACAACTTCAGATAGGGAGGTCAGTGAATCTCCTAATTTAGCAATGGAATCTTCTAATAATTTGAGATCGGCATCTATAGCCTGCCGGAGTCCTGCAAAGTAGTAGGGTTGTTGGACCAGTGCCATGGTCCCTGTGCCCACTCCTGCTGCCACACTAAGGCCCAACATTACGGCTAGGGTCAAAGTCACAGGTTCTCTCTTGAATCTGCTCTTTCCTTCTATTTCATCCAGAAACGAAGAATCAGTGTGGTATAGTAACCTTGGAACTAACTGAACCAGAACACAGAAATCTTTTCGGAGGATTGCTGGGTGGACGTAGGGAGTCAAACCAGAATTGCAGGCCCACCATCCATTATAAGGGGGAAGCAAATATCGACTATCAGAGGAGTTAACACTATAATTTCGGCTACACAAGTGGCTCTTATTTGCTGGAAAGTGTCCAATGCAAAATCCTTGTCCAGAAACAGAGGACAGGGTTAATCTGACTTGACCACTCTGGGACCATCTACAATATTCAGGATTGAGATGTCCTGTTATATTTCCATCTATGCCAGTAGCTTCGTAATAGGGGGGGGGTGGGGTGGCATAGCAAAGCCAATAGGACTTGGTGGTATTTGGATTAGAATGGTTTAAAGCAACAAACGCCTGTTGGACCATGTTTATCATAGCATCAGCGGTATTTAAGATAGGTGCTGGGATAATGCTAGAAGAAAATGGCAGAGCAGTTTGAGTTTTATTATGAGCAGGAACTACTGTGACTACTGCAGCCTGAGGCCTAGGGGCTACTGCTGCTGGCAGTACGGGATTCTGTCCCATAGCTATCCCGGGAGGTGCTGTAATTACTAATTGAATAATAAACATGATTCCCTGATCATATCCCCATTGATAAAACCGTAAGCCCCATGCCCTCTCCTGTATCAGTCTTGTGACTTTTCTCCTTGGTCAGTAAAAGTTATGGCAAGGGGGTTGCACCATCCATGGTGATCACAGGAGGGACTAGTAGAGTTTCTTTTTACTTGAATTAAATCCCAAGAAGACGAAGGGTTCCAGTAAGCCTGGCCTGTAGTCTCACAGCCCCATTGGGCGCAATAAAAGGACTCGAGGCCACCACACTTTCAAGCCATACTTCTGGACCTCCCATCTCGGGGGCAGACATAGAAAGGACTTTTCTTAACCCCACTTCTACCCCACCCCCCATAACTGCAACCTAGAGCTTGTTGGACATTACTCCCAGGATACCACGCCTTCATGGATTCTGCTAGACTTGTATCTGCACTATCCCACCCTCCTCCCACAGTACCGGCAGCCAGGGCACACACATCTGGGGTCAGGGTAGGCCACAAGTATAGGGGGGAGCTTCACAGGTAGTGCTCCAGACCACCTCGCCAGTCTGTGAAAGGACTTGCCAAGTGAGCAATTGAGGAATGTGGGGGCTAGGGGAGGCTGGGCGAATGAGAGTCAGAAACATCACCGCCCCCCCAACCAGTCTAATTTTGAGGGGGTCTGAGGTCCTTTCCACTGTCCATCCGTCCACTGACAAGGGCACCTTCTTGATGTGCGAAGCATGGATCCAGGAAGAGATGCCATCTACTTTAACAGCTGTAGGGGTGGCTAGGAGGACGATGTAGGGTCCCTTCCACCGAGACTCGAGATTTCCAGCACGGTGATGTCTCACGTACACAGGGTCTCTGACCTGGAACTGGTGTGGCACTTGGAGGTCACCAGGCTTGTAGGCTTCAGCTAGGGGCTCCCAGGGCTCTCTCTGTACGCGTTCAAGAGCCTTTAACCTGCCAAGGAGGGTGATGGGATAAAAAGACTCGTCTACCGGAAAGGCACTGAGTGCAGCAGCCGGAGGGGGGTTGCCATACAGAAGTTCAAAGGGTGTAAGCCGAAATCTCCCTGGAGTGTTTCTAGCTCGAAAAAGGGCGTAGGGAAGGAGGACTGTCCAGTCTATTATGCCAGTCTCAATTGACAATTTGGTCAAGGTCTCTTTTAAGGGTCTATTCATTCTCTCTACCTGTCCTGAACTTTGGGGTCTGTAAGCACAATGTAGTTTCCATTCTACCCCAAGGATCTTGGCCAGTCCCTGACTTACCTGGGCAACAAAAGCGGGTCCGTTGTCTGACCCAATTACCTTAGGTAGACCAAACCGTGGAAAAATTTCTTCCATTATCTTCTTGGCCACTACTTGAGCAGTTTCTTTTTTACAAGGGAAAGCTTCAGTCCATCCAGAGAAGGTATCTATAAATACTAAAAGATACTTGTTACCATATCTGGCAGGTTTAATTTTAGTAAAATCAGCTTCCCAGTGTTCACCAGGTCTCCGGCCTCTTAAGCGGGCCCCCTTAAGGGCCCTGGAGGAGGAGGCATTGACAAGTTGGCAGACCTTACAGCCCTTAAAAATGTTTTCAGTCATTTCAGAGAGTCCCAGTATATGACAAGGAGACTCTTTTACCAGTTCTTGCATCTTTTTAGATCCTAAATGGGTTAAATGATGTAGCTGATCAAGATATCTTTCAGCTTCGAGCTGGGGTAAAATATATTTTCCAGTTCCAGTCTCTCTCATTCCATATGATGATTCTGCCTTGTATTCTGCGTCTAGCATTCTCTTGTGGTCTTCAGGGGTATATTTGAAGGGGGCAGGTCTCCCAGTATCTGGATCAGCTATCATCATCAGAACATTTAATCTTTGAGCTGCTCTTTTGGCCTCAGTGTCTGCCCTCTGGTTCCCTTTAGCCACCCGGTTATTAGTGCGTTGGCGACCCGGGCAATGCATAATGGCCACTTTGTCTGGCAGGTGGATGGCCTCTAGGAGGGCTAAGATTTCAGCCCTGTTTTTAACATCTTTTCCAGCAGATGTGAGCAGCCCTCTTTGTTTATAGATGGCACCATGGACGTGGGCCATGGCAAAAGCATACCTGCTATCAGTGTAGATGTTGACTTTTTGCCCCTCCACCAGTTGTAAAGCTTGAGTCAGAGCTATTAACTCTGCTCGCTGAGCCGAGGATCTCTCTGGCAGGCTGCTGGCCCAGATGACTCTTTCATCATCTACAACTGCTGCCCCTGCCATTCTCTTACCTTCAACCATGTAGCTGTTGCCATCCGTGTACCAGTCCATAGCCCCTGGCCACGGCTGGTCCTGCAGGTCTCGGCGTATCCCCATCTCTTCGGCCAGGATATCTTGGCAGGAATGAAGGATGGTTTCTCCAGTGGTTTCAGGAAGCAGGGTGGCTGGGTTAAGGACAGCGGGGGCTGCAAAAGTCACCTTTTCATTTAGCAGCAAGCTCTGATAGTGAGTCATGCGGGCATTAGAGAGCCATCTGTCTGGAGGCTGACGTTTGATGCTCTCTAATGCGTGAGAAGCATATACAGTCAATTTCTGACCCATTGTCAGCTTGTCAGCATCTTTTACCAACACTGCTATAGCTGCTACTGCTTTAAGGCAGGAAGGCCATCCGCTAGCCACAGCATCCAGTTTTTTTTTGATAAACAGGCTACTGGTCTCTTCCATGGCCCAAGGGCCTGGGTGAGCACTCCCAGAGCTACTCCATTTCTTTCATCTATATACAGTTCAAAAGGACGGGAGACATCAGGGAGGCTCAGAGCTGGGGCAGACAAGAGGGCCTGTTTGATGTTGTCGAAAGCCTATTGCTGAATCTGGCCCCACTCAAAAGGGGCAGTCTCTTTAGTCAGCGGGTACAAGGGGGCTGCCAGACTGGTAAACCCAGGGATCCATAGCCGGCAGAAGCCTGCTGTTCCCAGAAACTCTTACTTGTTGGGGGGTGGTTGGGACAGGAATCTGGGTCACCGTCTTTTTTCGTTCCTCTGTCAACCATCTCTTACCCCCTCTGAGCTTATATCCCAGGTAAGTTACCTCTTGTTGGCAGATCTGGGCCTTTTTAACAGACGCTCGATACCCCAGGCATGCTAGTTCTTTTAGTAACATTCTGGTACCTTGTAGACAGGTTGCCTGGTCTTTACCTGCCAATAAAATGTCATCAACATACTGAAGGACGGTAAATTGAGGATTAGCCATCCGGAAGGGGGCAAGGTCTCGGTGTAGTGCTTCGTCAAAGAGAGTTGGGGAATTTTTAAACCCCTGTGGCAGTCTTGTCCAGGTCAGTTGGCCCGACTGCCTCCCCCCTTCTGCATCTCTCCACTCGAAGGCAAAATAGGGCTGGCTGTCTGGATGTAACTTTAAACAGAAAAATACATCTTTTAAGTCCAAAACAGTATACCATTGTCTGTCAGGTGGCAAGGAGCTCAGTAGGTTATAAGGGTTGGGCATGGTGGGGTGAATATCTTGGACTCTTTTATTTCCTTCTCTCAGATCCTGGACTGGCTTGAAGTCTCCAGTGCCAGGTTTTTTAACTGGCAGCAGGGGCGTGTTCCAGGGAGACCTGCAGCGGCACAAAACCCCTAGTTGAAGAAGGCGGTTGATGTGGGGACGAATCCCTTCCCTGGCTTCCCTGCTCATGGGATACTGTCGCACTGGAATGGGGACAGCAGTAGCCTTGAGATCTACCACCACTAGGGGTACCTGAGTTGCTAGTCCCAAGCCTGCGGTCTCAGCCCAAGCTTCAGGAAACTCATCCAGCCATCTCTGTTGCTGCTGAACAGTCAAGGCTGGGGCCTTAGTTTCTAGTAGCCGGTGTTCATCAGCCAATGAGAGAGTCAAGACCATAGTGCCTGGTCCTGATCCTTCTGTTATTATCTCAGTCCTCTGAGGGGTGAAGAAGATCTGGGCACCCATTTTTGTCAGCAAGTCCCATCCCAGAAGGGGGGTGGGGCATTCTGGAATCACTAGAAACGAGTGAGTCACTTGTCCTCTTCCTAGATCTACTACTCTTTTAGTAGTCCAAGAATATTGTTGGTGTCCAGTTGCACCCATTACCCAGGTTTTTTCTCTTTTTAGCTTTCCCATGGGCTGTAATAGTACAGAATGTTGAGCTCCGGTATCTACTAAAAAATCTACAGGCTCCCCCTCCACAGTTAAAGTTACCCTAGGCTCAGGGAGGGGCTCCGAGCCCCGTCCCCTCTAATCTTCTCCGAGGGCTAGGACTCGTGGTGTGACCTGCTCCTTTTTCTTAAGACACTCTCGGGCCCAATGTCCTTTTTCTTTGCAATATGCACATTGATCTTTGTCAAGAGGTCTGCGGCGAGTGTTGCCCAGGTGCCCTAACTGCCTTGTTTTCTCTCTGGGTTCTACATGAGGACTTTTGCCTACCACTGCAGCCAAGATCCGTGTTAAGTTCTGGTTCTGCCTCTTTTCTCTCTTATTCTCACATTCCTCTTGCTCCTTTTGCTTTCTCTGCTCCTTCCCTTCCTCAGTCTCCCTCTTATAATATACTTTTTCCGCTTCCTTCACTAAATCTTTCAGAGTCATGTCCTGCAATCCTTCTAGTCTCTGCAGCTTATGCTTAATGTCTGGGGCCGCCTGTACCATGAACGACATGGCAACCACCGCCTGTTGCCCCTCAGAAGCAGGGTCAAAAGGGGTATACCTACGATAGGCTTCCATAGGTCATTCCAGAAACACAGATGGGGACTCTGTTGGCCCCTGGACCACCTCTCTTACCTTAGCCAAATTGATGGGCTTCCTTGCCGCCCCTTTGAGACCTGTCACAAGAGTCTGACGGTAGACACGCAATCTTTCCCTCCCTTCAGGGGAATTATAATCCCAATTGGGACGCTTTAAAGGGAACCCAGCATCTACGATGTTCTGTAAGATTGAGGGATGCCCATCAGCTCCCGGAACATGCTTTCGAGCTTCCACTAGGATCAGCTCTCGTTCTTCTGTTATAAAGAGGGTCTGCAAGAGCTGCTGACAGTCATCCCAGGTGGGCTGGTGAGAAAACATAAGAGACTCCACCAAAGAAGTTAATCTGGTGGGGTCCTCAGAAAAAGGAGGGTGGTTAGTTTTTCAGTTATATAGATCAGCAGATGAAAAGGGCCAATATTGAAGGGGCTGGAGGCCTCTTTCTTCTGCTGGAGGAGGGCCATAGGCACGCAACGGAAAGATCTGAGCATTCTCGGGAGACGCTCCCCTGTGGCTGCGGGTCCCGTGGGCAGGGCCCGTGAGAACCTCAGGAGGTGCAGAGGCCACTGCTGCCTGTTGGGGAGGAGGTGCAGGATGAGGCTTGGGAAGTAAAGTTGGTGGGTAAGGGGGAGGGTCTAGGAGAAGGAGATCTGACTGGGTGTCAGGGTAAATCTTCTTGAGAGCCACTCGGGAGGGCTCCTTATTATTAGAAGTCTGGTGGTCTTGCAAAGCCAGGACTCGGGAGCCTGGCTTACTAGGTGTTTTAGGTATCCAGACCCATGGCCGGACCCATGGCGGAGGACTAGTGGTCAAATCCTCCCACACAGCGATATATGGTTGCTGATCGGGGTGTTTCCCCGGTCCCTGTTGAAAAACAACATCTTTAACAGCTCTTATCAGTTCTAAGTCAAATATTCCCTCTGGTGGCCAACCTACATTAAAGGCAGGCCATTCAGCAGAACAGAACATCTGCCCTGGTCCCTTCTTTACTTCAACTGAGAGATTGTGAGCACGATCCCTAACGTCCATCCAGTGGTCCAGTGTCAAGGTCAGGGGGGTCACTATAGCCTGTCCCATCGTCAATGTCCACACACACACCAAGAAGACAGAAAAAACAGGGAATGAGAAGCCTGATGCACACTCAGCCACTCCGAGAGTGCTGAAAGAAACTGAAACTATCCGACGGCCGGAGCCTCCGAGTGCCGCTCTACTCAACCAAAGCGTGGCACTCCTCCAAAACCTCAGTGGAGGGTTCCCGTACGTCTTCCCCTCTTGAGGTGTCCCTGAAGATGGGCAACCTGAAGCTGGCCAGGCCAACAAGCACCGTACCAGCAGTCGCCAGTGAAGCAAAACCACAAAAACCTCAGAAATAAATCACAGATGCAAAGCTGCAGGGCCAGAAGTAACAAAAATTGCTGAACAAGGCACAGACAGACACAGAGGGTCCAGACCCCAGCTTACCTCCAAGAGCGTTCTTGTTGGTGCAGGGTAGTCGAAATTCCCAGCCAATGCACCATATGTAGGGGCTGCTGGAAGACCCCACACTCAGGGCTCGGGAACAACGACGACCCCAAACACCACCAAGACACGTACTTGATGCAATCATCAAGAGGGTTTTTTTATTCAGCGCTGGGCGAGACTCATATCCCACGCAGGGGTAGAGGAGTCTGGCGTCAAGCAAGCATTTGAACAGGTTTTTATACCCACACAGTTGCTGGGGGAAAAGGGGGAAACTAAGGCAGAGGAAAGTACAGGGTAGTCTCTGATCAGCATGCTAGCCACCTGGCAACTGTTTTGGCTCAGGTTGTTCTGGTCTCTAAACTCTGGGGGCTGGTCTCCCATTCTTCTAAGTCCTGGGAGCTAGTCTCCCATTCTTCTAAGTCCTGGGAGCTAGTCTCCCATTAAGTTCAACTGACGGCCAAACTCTTACAGCACAGTTTGAAAATTTTAACCTCTCACCACCTTAGTCCAGGGCCTACAGGTGTGTGCACCACCATGCCCTGCGTTAGGATGACATTCCAAGCCTTTTATTAAACCTTAGTCTTGTTGCGAGGACATTAGAAGTGTT
Source organism: Montemys delectorum (assembly GCA_019843815.1). Lineage (NCBI taxonomy): Eukaryota > Metazoa > Chordata > Mammalia > Rodentia > Muridae > Montemys > Montemys delectorum. The sequence goes on along the minus strand of JADRCD010126667.1, from coordinate 8,087 downwards.
AGGCGCCTCCTAGTGGCAATATGAGATACAACAGGAGTGGAATGTTGGGCTGGCTAGTTAATGGCTAGTTAATGGCAGCTGTAAGACTCTGGCCGTATAAATAACCGTCCAACTAGATGTAGTGGCCTGCAATCTCAGCACCCCAAAGGGTTCAAGTTCCATCCCAGCGTTTGTTGCAGCAAGAAGTTATCTGAAAAAAAAGGAAGAGAAGACTGGAGATGTAGCTCCGTTGCTAGATGCTTTCTTAGCTTGCATGAAGCCCCAGGTTCGATTCCCTGCACCACAAAACTGTAAATGGTGATGCTTATCTGTAATCTCAGCACCGAGGAGGTGGAGGCAGGAAGATCAGGAGTTCAAAGTCATCTTCTGATACATAATGAGTTGAAGACCAGCCTAGGATACATAAAACTGTGCCTCAAAACTAATTATACATATATATATATATATATATATATATACACATACACACAAATATATGTGTGTATATACATGTATATGTTTTATATATACATACATATAATTTATTGTATATCATAGTTTATGGTACATGTATATAGTACATACTATATACTATTATATAATAAATATGATATATATAGTGGGGTATAGTATACTATTATACAATATATAAAGTATATATACTATTATATAACATAATCTAATTATATCGTGTACATGTATATATACTACTATATAATATAATCTAATTATATAGTGTACAGTATACATTATATGTTACATATTATATAATTATTATATATACTCTAGAGGATTGAGTTGGGTAGCCAGTTTTCTTCAGTCAAACAAACGTTTCTGAGCCAGAAAAAAGGCATAAAGGTACACTTCACATGCTATGTTATCAAATGACAGAAAATTAAAAACAAAACCACAGCCCCACAGGAGTCAAAAAGTGGCTGGGACTGATCCTACATAAAGTTTGTTCCCCCCCTCCCCCATTAAATCAGCCATTTTTCCTGTTATATGTCTAGAAGCTAGAACATTTTCACTCTTTGAAAATGTCGTCCATGCATACGATGTTCTTTGTCCCTTCTCACCTCTCAGTGCCCTCTCTCATCCACCAAGTCTCCCTTTTACTTTTAGTTCTTTTGTTGTTTGTTTCTTTGTTGGATGTGGGGTATGGGTGGGAGGTTATTTACGTGGGCAAATCAGCAGCAGCTATATCACGGAAGAAAATCGCCCACCCGGCCTCCCCCAGAAACATTAACCGCCAGTCATTCTTCAGAGAGGGTGGGACCTCGTAAGGCCCTCCTCCGAGAGGGTGGGACCTTGTGAGTCCCTCCTCTGAGGGGGTGGGACCTTGTGAGCCCCTCCTCCTCCGAGGGGTGGGACCTCACGAGTCCCTCCTCCTACCGTAATGGGATCCTTTTCATTTTTGGTCGATTTTGATATTATAATTGCAATTAGCAACATTTTCCTTTCCCTTTCCTTTCCTCCCTCCAAATAACGCCTGTTCGCTCTGTAGAATGGTGTTTTTACATGCGCTTTCAGGGTCGACCGTTTGGCACTGGAGAACTAATTGGTGTGCTCTTCCCTGGAGAAGGATACCTCTCCAATTCCTGCTTTCCTCAGTTGCTTATAGTTCTTTGTGTAGGGCTCAGGCCTCGTGTGCTTTTTTTTCCCTATCGGGTTTTACAGGTTTGTTGGTGTCATCTTTGTTCAGCTCAAGTTTAGGCAGTAACGTCAGTGAGACTTAACAGATGTTAAATCTGAGAGACGCAATCCCTCAGCAGTCTCCTGATCTGATCCTCTGGCTCTTATAATCTCACCACTCCATTTTCCACAATGTTCTCTGAGCCTTAGGTGTGAGAGTGTTATGTAGATGTGTCAGTTGGGATGCGCTCCGCAACTGACTAGTGTGATTTTCAGTAGTGGTCTCCCGCTGTTGCAAAAAGAAATTTCCTTGATGAGAAACGAAGACCACACTTATCTCTGGGTATAAGGACAAATGTTAACAGATCATTGTCAGGGATTATCCAGGTTTAATAAATGAGTGGTCATAGATTTTCCTCCAACCAGAACTTCACCAGAACTGAGTAGTAGAACTGAGTAGCTAGATTTCCAGTACCAGATATGATATCCCTCTTGTTGAGTGGGTCTTCTGTCCAGTTAGAGAGCGGGTGGTTATTGAACTGGTTTAAACATGCTTGGCTCAGGGAGTGGCACTCTTAGGAGGTGCAGCCTTGTTGGAGGAAGTGTGTCAGTGTGGGTGTGGGGCGTGGGTGTTAAGACCCTCATCCTAGCTGCCTGAAAGCCAGTCTTCCTCTAGAAGCCTTGAGATGAAGATGTAGACCTCTCAGCTCCTCCTTCATCGTGCCTGCCTGAATGCTGCCATGCTCCCACCTTGATGATAATGGACTGAACCTCTGAACCTGTAAGCCAGCCCCAATTGAATGCTGCCCTTATAAGAGTTGCCTTGGTCATGGTGTCTTTTTACAGCAAACCTTAAGACAGTTATCACCAAGGGGTGTGTGCCACTACTACACTTGCAGTGTTATCATACCATACTGCTCATTGGTGTGATCCGTAGGTGCAAGAGATGGGTAGGACTGTGGGGTGCCTCTCTCCTTTGGAAACTCGCACAGGACCATCTGATACCATGAAAGCTAGTTTTCAGGGAAGGGGCATTCAGGTGAATTCCAGCTCAGGGATCTCCGAAGTGTCTCCACCTCTGGGGCTATGGTGGTTTGAATGAGAATGGTCCCCTAGGCTCATATCTTTGAATGTTTGTTTCCCAGTTGATGGAGTGTTTAGGGAGGATTAGTAGGTGCGGTCTTGTTAAAGAAGATGTGTTACTGGGACTGGACTTCAAGGTTTCAAAAGCCGACACTAGGCCCAGCTTCACTCTCTTTCTGCCTCTTGTCTGTAGATCAAGAATATTCCAGTGCCATGCCTGCCTGCCTGTTGCCATGCTCCTGTGTGGCAAACATACATGCCTGCTCAGATAAGAAACCTATGACAAACCAAAGTACAGACACCACCAAAGTCCAACTTGGTAAACCATGAGTTTTATTGAGGTTAACTTCCAGGAATATAGGTGAGGGCATTGCTTACAGGAACAGAAATGACTCAAAGACCATTACATCACCAGGCATAGATGCCAGCTCACAAAACCTGAAGACCCAAAGTACACTCCACATCCTGCAGGCAGCTCAACAGGTTGGAGAGTGTCCTTTCCAAGTAACTGAGTTGGTCTATATCCCTTCCACTTGGTTCTGTTTCTCCCGGACAGCAGTTCTGGTCTCAGGATCTCCCTGCAGGTTGACTTGTCTGAGCCATCTCTCCAGCCCCGGGTCGGGACATCTTGTATGATATCATTTTAACTTGAGTACATCTGCACAGGCCTCATTTCCAAATTAGGACACCTTCAAACGTTCCAAGAGGAAGTCTTTAATACATCTTTCAGGAGGGTACAATTCAACCTGTAGCAGAGGGAGGGAGGGTGTTCTATTGGCCCTGGGACAGTTCCACACTTGCTGTCAGAGTTTATGCTGCTTCAGACTCAAAGCATGCGGGTTCCATTTTATCTTCTCACTAGCCAAAGGGGTGGAGCTGTTACATGTTTCCTGGATTTCCACTTCTGGGCTTTTTCTGTCCATCTCACGGGCTCTGATCTAAGAAGCCACTGAAGCAGTCAGAGCTTATATTTGTTGCTCGCCTGCGTACAGTAGTGTTATCTACTCTCCATACTTCCTTTATTGAAAGAACCACCAGGTTTTACCAATGGAAGCACACCACTTCTAGCTCTGCCATTACAGTAACTTCCAACTGGCTGGGACTCAGGTGTGATTCCTGAGACCTGCAGTAGCCACCTGGAGTCATGGAAGAGTTGCCAGTCATGATAGATGGCAGAGCCAGCCAGCCAGACCCAGGATTAAGCACCCAGTATTAACAGCCCCCATAACGGGAGAGCCCCACTTCAGCTCCAGACTGCTTGCGGTTAAGGCTTTTTAAGTGACAGAAAAATGCCTATACTGTTTAAGCCACGGTTATCTTAACCTTATTATTTGACCCAAACAAAAATAATGTTACAGAGAGGGTAAAGAAGGCTACTGGAGCCGGGCAGTGGTGACGCACACCTTTAATCCCAGCACTTGGGAGGCAGAGTCAGGCGGATTTCTGAGTTCGAGGCCAGCCTGGTCTACAAGAGTGAGTTCCAGGACAGCCAGGGCTATACAGAGAAAACAAAAAACAAAACAAACAAAAAAAAACAGCCTTACTCTATCAGCGAATGGTTGTCAACCTGTGGGGTACAACCCCTTTGGAATCCCACAACAGATACCATGCATAGCAACTATTTACATTATGATTCATCACAGTAGCAAAATTTCAGTTGTGAAATAGAGACAGCATCATTTGGGGGTGGGGAGAGGGGGTGGGATTCATCAGAACATGAGGAACTGTATTAAAGAGTCACAGCAAAGGAAGGTGGAGAGCCACGGCTTTAGATCCTCTTGGAGCACTTCTACTCAGGAGCCGACATCTGAGTTCTTGTTGTCTTAGCAACAACAAACTCCTGTTCTTTCACAAAGATCCTCCTGGAGAAATTGTGACTATAATAGTTTCCTGAGGCTGCAAAACAAATTCCCATGACCTTCCCAGAATCTGAGAGGCTAACTCAGGAGGACTGCTAAATTTGAAGCCGACCCAGGCTACACAGTACATTTCAGACCAGCATGACCAACAACAGAAAGTAATAAAAAAAAAATTGTCTTTAATCGCAGCAGTCTGGAGGCAGAGGCAGGTGGACTTCTGGGAATTAGAGGCCAGCCTGGTCTACAAAGCCAGTTCTAGAACAGCTGGGGCTGTTGCACAGAGAAACTTTGTCTCAAAAACAAACAAACAAAACAAAACAAAAAGTATCATTACCTTAGGGGATTGAAATAGCAGTGGCATCCCCCATTATCCTGGAGGCCAGAACGCTGGAGCAGAGATTTACAGAGCAGGTTTCTATTGGAGATCTTTAGGGAGAGCCTCCCCATCCCTCCCTCACTTTTGAGGACCTGGACAATGTTTGGCATCTCTGGCATTGTTTTGGGCTGTGTCACTTGAATGTCTACCTCCATCTTCCTGTGGCTTCCCCTATGTCCCTTGTGTCTTCTCCTTTGATTTTTATAAAGACACTTCTCATTGCATTTGCAGCAAACCCTAATATAGGATAATCTCAAGATCTCTAACTATACTTGTGCTGGCTAATTAAATGTAAACTTGACACAAGCTAGAGTCATCTGAGAGGAGAGAACCTCAACTGGGAAAATGTCTATATAAGATCGGGCTGTAGGCAAGCCTGAAGGGCATTTTCCCAGTTAGTGACTGATGGAGGAGGGCGTGGTCCTTTGTACCAACCTGGGCTGATGGTCTTGATTCTATTATAATGCAGGCTAAGCAAGCCATGGGAGCAAGCCAGTTAGCAGCACTCCTCCACGGCCTCTGCATCACCTCCTGCCTCCAATGACCCACCACAAAAAAATAAGCACAGACTCCCTGAGACCCCTAAAAGCGACCCTTCTCTTGCAGGATTTTTAAGCATGGTTTAATGAGAACTAAACACTTTACCACTCCAGACTCCGAGTGGCTTATTTTTTTTTCAAGACTTGTTTTTATTCTCATTTATGTGCATGTATGTGTGTCTGTATGAATGAATACCACACCTATGAGGGCGCTGGAAGAAGCCAGAGAGGACACCATATACCCCCTGGAGCTGCAGTTAAAAGTGGTCTTGAGCCACCTGACCTGTGTATGTGTCCTGGGACCCAAACAAGTGCTCTTAACCCCTGAACCATCTGTCTAGCTCCAGGCAGTGCTTGGTGACCCATCAGAACCAAAACAATGGACCAATCGGCTTGGAAAGTCATCCCACGATTCCTTGGCCCTCATATGCTTTATCTCTTTCAGGAACTAGGTGTCCCCATACACAGCACTTTTCATTTCTTTTTAAAAGTAATATATTATGACTTGAGTTATAACTCACAGTAGCGCCTTGCCTAGTGTTGTGTGAGCTACATTTCATAACGCAAAACACAGCAGACATTGCATACACTATGTCTCTTTAGCAAAGGCAAGGTGAAAGGTTGCTTCTGCTATTCATGTTCTCAGAAGGGAGCAGGGATGGATGACTTCTTCCCAGAGGCAGAGAGAAAAAAAATGGGGGAATAGGTAACTTTCACCTGCTCACTGCCGTTCTCACCTCGCTGGTTGCTCTTCCGGTAGTGGGCTCGTGTGTGGAGGCCTTCCTCTCGGAGTCCAAATCTGAATCTCATGCTGGAATGCTTTCTCAGGACCACCAGGAGAGTAAGAAAAGTGAGCTCTCCCCAGTGGGGAGATCCCTACGACCATTCTGATGTGGATGAAGCAGACACAGCTTCACTGTTGGGATGCTCATTCACTGAGGGATGAGCATCACCGTTCCAGATCCCGCGGGACTCCAGCTCAAGGCCGAGGCAGGGACTCTGTGGAAGTACGGAAGAGCAGGTGCCGCATTTGTGAGGCCCTGGGTGCCATCCCCAGCAACACACAACAGACACCTTAAAAACCTCAGTACATGGCTAGAGAGATACCTCAGTTGCGATCCTTGCAGAGGGCCCAGGTTCAATTCCCAGTATCCACGCGGTAGTGGTGGTCCACGGTCACCCATAACTCCAGTTCCATGATATCTGACGCTTTCTTCTGTCCTCCGTAGGCACCAGGCACACATGGGCTACACATACATGCATGCAGGCAAGACGTTCACACATGAAATAAAAAGAGTAAGTCTAATATAAAAATTAAAAACAAAAGCATTCAGCATCCCCCCTGAGGTGCCCTCATGCCCACGGTCTGGAGCCCCTGAGTATCCGGTACTGACTCTGGGTATCTGCTAGTGGAGTGTCTGACCTTACACAAAGAAGCTCTGTACGCCGGTCTGTACCAGGTCTTCTGCAGATACATTGTAGCTCTCAGCTTAGTAGTTTTATGGGACTCTTGAGTGTGTGAACAGTGGGTCTCTGAGTCGTGTCTGCTCTTGGGGTCCTTCTCCGTCTCTTAGGTTGCCTTGTCCTGCCGCAGTGTGATGGGTTTTGCTTTATCTTACTATACTTTTATTTAGTAGTGTTTGGTTGTTTTCTCTTAGAAGCCTTTTCTAGTGAGAGACAGAAAGGGAGTGGATCCAGAGGGGAGGGGAGGTGGGGAGGAACTGGGAGGAGTCGAAGGGGGAAAAGCTATAACCAGGATATATTGTATGAGAAAATAATCTATTTCCAATAAAAGAAAAAAATGTAAAAAAGAGGTATAGGTGTTGAACAAAATAAGTGGATTACACTGGCATATAAGATACTGCTTTAGTTAAGGAAATATTTTTAATACCACTGCTGTCTACTCACACCCTTCCCCCAAGCTTGGCCTGGCTCCTGGTATTTTTATGGAGGACATCTGGCAATTTTATCCATCAGCCACTGCCTTAGCTCAGGCTTTCCTCACTTCCTAACTGAATTAACCCAGTATCCACTCGCAACTCTGGTTCCCCTCCAGTTCTTCTACCACAAGCCGCAGAAAAAGCAGAGGAACATAGGCATGTGTTGGCTGTTCATAGGCAAAGAGTGATGTTTCTAGGGGCTTCAGGAAGATGAACTCTTGTCAGACACGCTAATCACACGGTTGCCAACATAACTGGCATGCCTGCAGCAGTGAGAAAATACTGAACTCAGATGGCATTCTGAGAAACATATCAATGCGAGGGGCAGGAGTGAATGACTGTGGCAGCGTCATTCCCGAGATCGTGCAAGAACAACGCATAGATGTTCTTGGTTGTCAATCAGACTATGTCTGGAGTGCACTGCAATTCACATATGGAGGGCACCGAGTTTCTGCTTGGTTTGAAAGTAGATAAATCCACAGCTTGTCTGGACCTTTTGAGGTAGGAAGACTCATACCGCTGGATCTTAAAGCAGGAAGACCCAGGCTTCTAATCTTGATCTTGAGGCAGGGAAGGTACACCCCTTTATTGAAGGTACACCCCAAATATTAAGGCAGGAAGACACACCTTTAATCTGTACCACACCCTGTGCTTGGTATACACACACACACATTATCAC
>JADRCD010126665.1:0-12560 GCA_019843815.1 Montemys delectorum | reverse complement strand
CAGCCATTTGGTGTTCATCAGTTGAGAATTCTTTGTTTAGCTCTGTACCCCATTTTTAATAGGGTTATTTGGTTCTCTGGAGTCTAACTTCTTGAGTTCTTTGTATACATTGGATATTAGCCCTCTATCAGATATAGGGTTGGTAAAGATCTTTTCCCAATTTGTTGGTTGCCGTTTTGTCCTATTGACAGTGTCTTTTGCCTTACAGAAGCTTTGCAACTTTATGAGGTCCCATTTGTCAATTCTTGATCTTAGAGCAGAAGCTATTGGGGTTCTCTTCAGGAAATTTTCCCCTGTGCCTATTTGCTCAAGGTTCTTCCCCACTTTACTTTCTATTAGTTTCAATGTATCTGGTTTGATGTGGAGGTCCCTGATCCACTTGGACTTGAGCTTTGTACAAGGCAAAAGGAATGGGTCGATTTGCATTTTTCTACATGTTGACCTCCAGTTGAGCCAGCACCATCTGTTGAAAATGCTGTCTTTTGTCCACTGTATGGTTTTAGCGCCTTTGTCAAAGATCAAGTGACTATAGGTGCATGGGTTTATTTCTGGGTCTTCAATTCTGTTCCATTGATCAACCTTCCTGTCACTGTACCAATACCATGCAGTTTTTATCACAATTGCTCTGTAGTACAGCTTAAGGTCCGGGATTGTGATTCTACCAGAGGTTCCTTTATTGTTGAGGATAGTTTTGGCCCATAGGAACTCTTAAGAAAGTGGATCAAACAGAAGAGAGAGGTGGGGACAGTCCTTCCAGCAGAATGGTGCCAGAGAGTCACTGGGATTTGCTGACAACTGCAGGAATCCATACATTTGTCCGTAGAAACAACATGCTGTGCTGTGAGATAGACAAATCCTTCACTGTCTAAAGAGGAAAGGAGTGGTAGTTTGCCAGCAGAGAAACCTGCTCAGCCTTGTAATACAATTTATATTGACAGATGTAATTTGAGTTCAACCCATTGGCTTGGAAATGGACTTGCATGATTCATGCCTTGGAGGCTGTGCCTATCCTGAGGCTCATGAGTCTGGCTTCATGCCCCTCTGTCTTACTGGAGACTGTACATTCAACGTGGGAAGGCGTCTCTCCTTTGGTTGACTCCTGTTTCCTGTAGCATTTGAACACATTGGCCAGAGCTGAGTTTGCTAAAGCGTCTTACTAATCCAGGAAGCTGACCCAGGGAACCCTTATCTGAATCATTTATGTGCAAGAGAGTTTTGCAGTCACTTGCTATCATTATTGTTACTGAGCTGAGAGGATCCAGAAAATCATAAGGAAAACAGACTGTTGTGATCATAAAAAGACAAAGAGCTGTAAGAATATGTTCTGGCGGGGTGTGGGGGAAGGAGGTGCCTCGGTGAGCCCATGCCGAGGCATCCCTTCCCCCTGAGGGACCAGATACACACTGATATAGTATAGAATAGAGTTTATTTAGGGCATGGGGAGGGGAGTTAAGAGGGTAGCAGCGGCAGAGAAAGGCAGAGAGGAGAGAGTAGAGAAGTAGGGGCCGGCCATGACCACGTGGAGAGAGGGGGAAGGAAATGGAGAGAGAGGGGGACAAAGGGGCAAGAGGTAAGGTAGAGAAGCAGGAGTAAGAGAGAGAGAAGTGGGCAAGCAGCCCCTTTTATAGGGCCAGGCCTACCTGGCCATTCCCAGGTAACCATGGGGAGGAGCATACCTGGCTGCTGCCAGGTATCTGTAGGGGTGGAGTTTATACAGAATACTAACATTCCCCCATTTTGGTTTAGTTAAGAAAGGAAAAATTAGAAAGAGGTGATGGCAAAGCAGGAATAGGGTTGTCGTGATATCTGGCTGCTTCATGCTGACATTGGGGCGACGTCTCTGGGGAACCTAGAGGAATGGGTATGGGGGGTGTTTGTCCAGTCTTAGGAGAGTTGGCTGATTCCTTGGAATCCAGGGCCTGTGGAGCCATCTGAGGATAGGTCAGAAGGAGCAGGTCCAGTAAGAAGCGTCTGTGACAGGAGATGGAGCATCTGAAGGTTGCTTCTCTGGAGCTGTCCTGGATGCAGTTCAGTGCCTGGACTTGATAAGATGTTGAAACACACTATTATAGGTAGAGAATAAGATTAAGTACATTTGGGAGAAATAAAATTTTTTTCTTAAGATGTACATTTGAAACCCAGAGCATTCCCACCCTTTGGAAGAGGGAGTAAGTGGGAACTTGGGGCAGATGTACTTATCTGGATGGAGTATATTTGGTCCATGAGCGGAGGATCTGAGTAGATTTTCTGTAGCTTATAAGTTTATAAAAGAGATAACATGAGTTAACAACATAAGCATTCTTTAAGATGAGCCTTTTGTGGACCAGAAGGAACAAGATTAAAAAGTTGGACTGTATAGTGGAATGTTTTATTAGAGTTAGGCAAATCTATAGGAACTCAGATAATATTAGGACAGTGGCATAGCAAGGAGAGGAAATATGAAGCATTTAATGAATGGAAACATAGTTTAGGTAAAGAGATAGATTATATCTGTGAGAGCTTTGTTAGCTGTCAATGTAGTCAGAAGTCTGAGAAATAAACAAAAATCTAGCAAAAATCTAGCAGTTATATACCAGTTATATGTTATTTTAAAAAAAAATGACAGAGTTCGCTAGCCAACAGTTCTCTGTGGTCTCTATGGTATCAATGGCAACTTGGACTGTCAGTCTGGCTTCCAAGCACAGTAGACACAGGGCTTTTTCTCTGTGGAATAGATACGTGTGGCATAAGAAATGGCTTACCTTTATTTTAGCCAAGTCATTTGACTCAAGAGTATCCAGTTTTGTCCACTGCGTATTTCAGTGATTATCATATCACAATCCAGGCAGCATCCCGTAGCTGCATCCACATCTTCTGAGACCTCGTGGGAGAAACGTTAGAGGCTTTTGGGAATTCTGTCTGTCATAAACTTAATAGTTAACAAACTTCTGACAAGATTGAGCACTATATAGATTGGTTATAACTAAATAGAATTTAATTGTAGTCGTCAAGACAGGATAGGAATGAGAATCTTAAGTAATTTTGGCAGGTTGTGTAGGTAGAGAAAAGTCATTGTTGTATTAGCAATAAGACATATGGCTAGGACCAGAATAAGAAAATTGGCAACAGTGGCATAAAATCATGGTGACAGAAAATGAGTTTGTCCAGTTCATACCTATGACACAAACTGAGCACACAGGCCTTGAGAACAGGGCAGGGGTGTGGGAGCATGGATAGGTAAATGCTTGGGCATAGGAGACTTTTTCCATTTACCAAACTGCTAGCAGTATGTGTGAAGATCCCCTAAAATATGCGTTCGAAGACATTGCGGCATCTATTGGGGAGTTAATGGATTATCCGTACCGGCATCCCAAGAACAGTCCAAAAACCAAAAAGAAATCAGCCCAAGTGATCATGAGGCTTAGTGGCCCAAGTCGTCACGAGGCTGACTACTAGTAGCTACCTAGTGGCTACAAAGCAGCTCACCTCGGTACGGAGGGTTTGGTTCAGCTGCAAGAGTCCAGAATGAGCAGTGGGGAGCGAGAGCTGCTTTCGAGGGAGGGGTCAACCAATGGCAGAAGTCCTAAGACGAAGTCAGTTGGGAGGCGTGACTATAAATCCCATAGTTCCCAGAGAAGGTTGGCCAGGCCGTATCTGGAAAGCTGGAAGTCCTTCCCTTACTGATCCTAAGAATTAATATGCCAGTGTCTGTGCGAGAATTATAGTGGACTGGTAAATAGAAAACGTGAAACTGAATGGGTAGTTGTGGGCCGGATCAGAAGCTAGGCCCACACAATAGACCAGGCGGGGCATGGCTCACATGGTTGAAGTTCGTATGTCCCTCGGTATGTGGGGCGGCGCTCCTTGGCTGCGACTTGGTGGCTGTGGTTTCAGTGGCAGCTTCCGTGGTGAAAGCCTGCAATTCTTGTAGCCACCAGCTGAGGGGGCCTTGAACCATGAACTCACAGCAGCGGCGGTTGCCGGTGCTGTGACGTGCTGTGACCAGTCCATGTGGCCATGGTCTCTGCTGGTCCCTGCTGCAGAGCAACCTGATGGAACCACCCATATCCGAGTCACGGCACCAAATGATGTGTTAGAACGGTGGCTTGTGTCAGAACATACCACACACTAGGCATGTATAAGAGGTCTAATTGAGAGGGAGAGGGGGCAGTAGCGGAGAGAGAGGAGGGAGAGAGAGAGAGGAGAGGGCAAGCAGCCCATTTTATAGGGCCAGGCCTACCTGGCTGTTGCCAGGTAACCATGGGGAGGAGCATACCTGGCTGCTGCCAGGTGTCTGTGGGAGTGGAGTTTATACAGAATGCTAACACAGACCATCCAAGCATCCAGAAGTCCAGGGCTTAAAAATATCAGCTGGCGCAGGTGGAGCTTTCGTTAGTTTCTGAGAAATTCCTACGGCCCTTGGATAAAGGATAGCTTCAGTTTCATTATGGTGACTGGGAAGGAGGGACATCTGAGCCTGGCAGCACACCCCTGGGAAGACAGGCATTCCTCCCAAATAGAATGTGGATTGTTTAGGCTAATGTCCTTACCAGGTGGCATTTCCATTTGAGCCTGTTCTGCTGAAGGCTGGGGACAAAATCGCCATCCCCTCTCTCAGGTTCGGAAGAAAGCTCCCCTCTGCAGGCTAAGAAGCCCTTGTCAGCTTTAGGAGAGAAATAAAGCCTGCCATTGTCGAGGCTGGGTCTGAGAACATCGCGCTCTCAGCCTTACTGACTTGGCCAGCGTCAAAAGAGTCTAACAGAGCTGCCTACCATGAATCCCATCCTTCTGGCTTGCCCAGCTGGGCCCCCCTCACACCCTTGCCCCCAGTTCCACTCACTATTCGAATGCTGTAGAATTTGTTCCAGGACTTCGCAATGCTACAAATGTTTACATTTCCTTTTTATTAAATACCTCTCTCTCTCTCTCTCTCTCTCTCTCTCTCTCTCTCTCTCTCTCTCTCTCTCTGTGTGTGTGTGTGTGTGTGTGTGTGTGTGTGTGTGTGTGTGTGCACGCGTACAGAGAGAATATGGAGGTCAAAGAAAACCTTGGTATCAGTCCTCACATGGTTTGAGACAGGGTGTCTGTCCCACTCTGAACTAGCTGACCTGTGAACTTTGGGGATTCTCTAGTTTCTGCCTCCCATCTCTCTATTAGGAACACTAGATTTGTAGATAAGCTACCACTCCAGGCCGCCAGTTGGGTTCTGGAGATGTGAACTCATGTCCTCCCATCTACATGGCAAGTGTGTTGCCCACTAAGCCTTTCTAGTCACTGTTTTTAACAAAGAAAAGTCTGATTGTTGTAAGATTTTAAGCAAACAGCCTCATCTGACACCCTCAAGCAGAAGAGAGGGATGGTCAGTTTGCAAGACTAGGGGAGATAAATTCATGAAACTCAGCCACTGTGCAAGCCTCTAATTGCTTCTTAGGGTCCAGAGGCCCTGGAGCCCCATGCTTCACTCTGACACCCGTCACCATTCCTTTGCAGAGCCAGGGGAGGCAGTCTACTCAGGGAATGTATTGAGTCTTTCCTGTTAACCCCCTGCCTTAGAGCCTGTGCCTCCTGTCCTAACTGTGATGTTTTTACTTCTTCACTTTGATGCAGAATAGGAATGTGACGACTGTCATGTGGAATTGAAGACAGAGAGAGAGAGAGAGAGAGAGAGAGAGAGAGAGAGAGAGAAGCGTGGGTAAAGAGCATTCTTTAACAATCCATAGGATGCAAGGAATGTGCTGGCACCTTTCCTCCATTTGTCTTGAGCAGACCTGGATGTGCACATATACATACATGTGCATGTGAGCTTGATGACATCAGAGGAATCTTTTTTTCCTTTTTTGGAATGTGTTTCATTATTAACTTTTTTCTCTGAGAAATATCTTTTGCTAGAACATTCTGTCTAGAAACTTCCAAAAGAAAACACTCAAGCCCATAATAGAGAGCAGAAATTATATAAAAAGCAACACCTGTGAAGGCAGAAATAATGAGATTCTTGAATGGCTGCACGTTCTTGGCGACTCATTTGGAACAAGTGGCTTTACAAGGCTGAACCCTCCTATCCACCCAAGCTTTGGGAAATGGCTTAGTAAGTATCATTGAGCCGACTTGCCAAGATGTTTGAGAGCACAGAACAAAAGAGGAATACACAAAAGTGCACAGCAAAGAGCCTGGCTGGTGTTGGATGTCTAAGGACAGAAATAGCCAATAGTATTTAGCTTCTCTATGGCAGGCAGTGGCTGCAGTCTGTTGTCTAAATAACATTACTGAGTCTGCACCACTCCCCCGGAAGGCTGAAGTTATATCCACATTAGTATGGAAATGTGAGTCTTGTGTGGTTCAACCTGAGGACCACAGCTGGTAGAAGCAGAGACAGAATTTGAACCTGGCTTCCGTGCTGCCCTCTGTGTGCCAGGTGGAAGTTTCAAGTGAGTCTCACTGGCTTGTAGAGTTTTTAAATATTTCTGTCCTAGTGCTTACTGTTTCGAAATTAAGAGAGATTTTCACAATGCTGAACTTTTTGTTTATATGTACAAGTCTGACATTCTGGGCACCTCTGTGTTCTCACATGGCCACGATGGCTTCAGCTATCCATGGCTGACACCTTTGGACAGACTAGAGTTTGAGATGGTCCCTGTCAATCCTCCTAGTCATTGTCTCCATGGGAAGCCAGACGCATGGGATGGTGTGCTCTCTCCCACTGCCTTCCCATCCATCTCTCTCACTGAGTTTATGAGTTTGTTGGGCAATGGCCTGATATTCAGATGTGCTCCCTTTGTTGAGCAAAATCCCTTGTTTACCACTACATCGCTTGAATTCTAGTCATTTCTGCTTGTGGCAACTGTCAGCAGCAATTAATAACGGGCCAGACCAAGGCTGTGAGATTCCTCCAGGGCTCTGATGTTTCCCCTGTGCTGGGAACTCTGGAAAGCCCCAGAAACATCCCTGAATCTGAGACTCTATCATCAGTTAGGCTTCTCTGTCTCATGCTACGCTCCCATGACTGTCCTCTACGCCCTGCCTGACCTCAGCTCTGCCTCCAAGGATGATTGTGGTCAGCTCCCACCTTATCCCTCTAGTGTGTCCAAGACTGTCCAACACTTTTTAGACAACCTCATAGCCATCTTCACTAAACCTTTCTCCATATAGTCAATTGCAGCTTCCAGTTTGAGATCTATGAAATTACATAGGACTCCCCCACCCCCACCCCCGCTTCAAAGGGCCCCTCATTTGGGTTGGTGCTCTGATACTGCATCTTTAAAATCTCCAGTTTTGAAGCAAGAACCTATCTTTTTTTATTTTTCAGTGGGGCCAGGAAGTATGTAATGGATCTTACTCATGTTCTAATTCAAGAAGTTTTGATAGCTCCTAACGTCAGCAGGATTTTGTTTACATGCTCTAGTAGGCTCGAGTCTGGGCTATCCATGCTCAGGAAATGGATTCATGAGAAAGCAGAGCTCACAGTTGCTGACTACAGCCAAGTGGGGAGATCAGGCCTACTGGAGATAGCATGACAAGTCTGCCCAGCCACAGCTCTATTCTAGAGCCTTCTAAAGTCAAGTTGATCTCCCAGATCATGGCTATTCTCATTCCAGTCCTTCACTGGGGGTCTCCTGCAGCTGGGAGCAATTACTCCCCCCTTAATGTAACTAATCCTGCCTACTTTATCAGGCCCACTCAAGTCCAGCTCTTCCACAAAACTTGCCCCTCCACCCCCATTTCAGCTAAAAGTACTTCTTTCTTATACCAAGTAACTATTATTTAGTCTGGACCAGGTATGGAGCCAGTGTAGGGACAAAATTGTAAGAGGCATGCCGACCCCCAACTTCCTGATACTTCCTGAATGACGATATGAGATAGGTGTCACAGACTTTAAAGGAGTGTACTAAGTATAACAAGTTACCAAAAGCTTGGTGACAGAGATGAGCAGAAGTTTATCCTCTAACGATCTGAGGAACAGAATTCCAAAACCACAGGACCACACACTCCTGGCTTTTGGGAAGGATCGGTGCTTGCTCTGCTGGCTTCTGGTGCTCACGGGAGTGCTGCCATCCTCCTCTCTGCCTCCAGTGATGGCTTGTATAAGCTTGCTCCAGAGAGTAAGCTCTATTAGGAGGTGTGACAAGGTTGGAGTGGGCGTGGCCTTGTTGGAGTAGGTGCATCACTGTGGGTGTGGCCTTTGAGACCCTCACCCTAGCTGCCTGGAAGCCAGTCTTCTAGCTGCCTTCAGACAAAGATGTAGAACTCTCAGCTCCCCCTGCACCATGCCTGCCTGGATGCTGCCATGCTCCCTCCTTGATGATATTTAACTGAACCTCTGAACCCATAAGCTAGCCTCGATTAAAACTTGTCCTCCTAAAGAGTTGCCTTGGTCATGGAATTTGTTCACAGCAGTAAAACCCTAACTAAGACAGAAGCTGGTACCAGGGACTGGGATATTTCTGTGATAGCCTGACCATGCTTTTGTTTGGAAGAATGTGAATTTGGGGGCTTTGGATTTGGAAAGCAATAGAATCCTTTAAACAGGGATTAAGAGGCTATCCTGATAGGAATATGGAAAAGTTTGTTGCTGAGAGTGACTTGAACTGTGCAGACCTGGCCCGAGAGGTTTCCAAGGAGAAAAAATTCAGTGTGTGGCCTAGAGACTGATCTTGTGATATTTTGGTGAAGAATGTGGCTGCTTTTTGCCCTTGTCTGAAGAGTCTGCCTAAGGCTAAGGTGAAGAGACTCAGATTAATTGCATTAACAAAGGAAGTCTCAGAAATGCCCAGCATAGGCTTTGTTCTCTGGCTAAGTCTCATGAAGAGCATTTTGAACAAGCATAGCAAGCTTATAAAGGAATGATGACCTTGGGACAAGATACCACCCAGTTAAGTTTAGGTCCAGTAAAGGTACATGCCTTTACTCCTAGCATTCAGGAGACAGAGCCATGCAGATTCCTGAATTCAAGGTCAATCTACAGAGCAAGCTCCAGGAAGCCCAGCTTAGGCAATGAAGGAGGTGGAAAGCAGAAAGCTGGTGATAATGTAATAGAACAAGGGGGCCAGGCTCCAGCTCCAGCAAGCAGCAGAACTCATTAGCTTCAGCCATGTGGCACTGGCTTTAGAGTCAAAACTAGAAGGGACTACTGGGACAATTGATGCTGGTTCACTGGAGCTAAGAAATTAGCGATGATTAAGAAGAGACCAGCATCACTGAGGTGACATCTTCTAAAAGTGTTTTCTGAGAGCACAAAGACACTGTGTTCCAGTAATAGCCAAGGTTGTACCTCATGCTGCAGCTGGACTTGGTAATGTGTAAGAGTCACCCAGGTGGTACTGGTTTTGAAGCATGAGGGGTCATGAAGAGCAGCTGAAACTTGGTACTGTGAGAGGCCATGGAAGGCCATTGGTGAAGGTGCAGCCTCAGTTGCAGTTGATGGCCCAGGACTGAAGGGATTATGCAAATAAGTCGAAGCTTGGTACTATGAAGGGAGCCTATGAGAGGCTATTGGTGAAGCCTAGTTGCAGTGGAAGATCCAGCATATTAGAGATACCAGTACCATGGGGTGATCACCAACCAAGAACAGCAGCAGCAGTGGAGTGGAGTCAACCAGAGCTTAAAGTGCTACAGAGGGCAGAGCTGGAGATGTAACCCAAGCCCTTTGGAGGAGCCCAGAAGATCAGATGCGCATCCAAGACATTGGAACAAAAAGCTGTGAAGTTAAAGTTGCCCTGGAGACCCCAAGATGTTGGAGATGTCAGAGCTACCTGCCAATGAAAGCTATTAACAGGAAGTGGAACCAGCCCAAAAGAATGAAGTTTGTTGTTGCTGATTGCATATCTGCCAACAGCAGTCAACAAGGATGAAAGAAGTTGGAGATGTGAAGAGAGCTTTGACATCAGACAAGGAGACATGGAGTTTGGAATTTTCCCAGCTGGTTTTCTGTCTTGCTTTGGTCCAGTATTTTTAACTTTATACAGGATTGTAGTTAAGAGACTGCACAAATCTCAGAAAAGACTTTGGATTTTTAACACTGTCAAGTCTGTTGTAGACTAGGGGACTTTTGAAGTTGGACTAACTGTATTTGTTATTATGCTATGGCTAGGTATGGCCCCCATAGACTCATGTGTTTGAACAAGCCTATGGGATCCAGGGAGTGGAATGTGATGGCTTGAATATGCCTAACCCAGGGAGTGAAACTATTAGGAGGTGTTGCCTTGTTGGAGGAAATGTTCACTGTGGGGGTGGGTTTTGAGACCCTCCTTCTAGCCCTATGGGAGCCAGTCTTCTCCTGTTTGCCTTGGGAACAAGATGTAGAACTCTTAGCTCCTCCCACACCTATGCCTACCTGGATGCTTGCCATGTTTATGCCTTGATAATAGACTAAACCTCTGAAACTATAAGCCAGCCCCATTAAATGTTGTCCTTAGAAGAGTTGCCTTGGTCATGGTGTCTGTTCACAGCAGTAAAACCCTAAGACACCCACTTAGATACCCACTTACGGCAGGGACAACTAAGCCTGCCTACACCAAGGAATTGGAGGAAGTCTTGTTAAATAAGAACATTTAAACTAAGAAAGGCAAAGAGGGTGCCTGAGTAGAAATGTTTGTGAAAATAGCGTATGTAAAATTCTCAGTACAGAGTTAAGGGTGTGGATTCTTGAAACCCACAGAAGTCTATTGTACCTGTAGAGTGAAATATAACGAGAGAAAAAGCTAGGAAAGTAATCAGGCAAAAGCCAAGAACAGTCCTGAAAACAATATCTTGGACCAATATCTTGGATGTGGAAAAATTGAGGGCTGTTAAGAAATGGAAGAGTACTGTCAGATTCAGGGAGAGTATTTGCATGGAGTGCCAAGAGCAGCATGGGTGAAGCATGACTGCACCTGAGGAGCCTGGTAGAGGAGCAGGTAGAAGGTTGGGTGCTCTGAATGAAAATGGTTCCCATAGGTTCCTAGGGAGTGACACTATTAGGAGGTGTGAACTTGCTGAAGGAAGTGTGTCACGGAGGGTGTGCTCTGAGGTTTCAGATGCTCAAGCCGGGCCCAGTGGTTTATTCTCTCTTCCTGCTGCCTATGGATCTGAATATAGAAATCTCATTTCTTCTCTAGCACCGTGTCTGCCTGGGTGCTACCATGTTTTCCGCCATGATGACAGTGGACTAAACCTCTGAACTGTAAGTTAGCCCCAATTGAATGCTATCCTTTATAAGAGTTGCTGTGGTCCCTCTGCATAGATATTACAGTTGTGTAGCTTGGTCTTATTGAGGGACTCCTAACAGTAGGAGCAGAAGCTGTCACTGACTCTTTTGTCTGATTTAGGGACCCTTTCCTCCTATTGAGTACTTTCATCTAGCTGCAATATGATGAGATGAGGTGCTTAGTCTTACTGCAACTTTATAAGCCATAGTTGATTGATATCCATGGGAGGTCTGCCCTTTTCTGAAGAGAAAAAGGGGAGGAGTAGATGGTGGTGAGGGAAGGTAGGGTGGGAGGAATAGGGGGGGTAAAGAAGAGGGAGGGGAAATGGTAGACAAGATGTAAAAAAAATAGAAAAAATGTATTTATATAAAATTTTCTTCTATTATTAATGTATTTATGTATTTATCTTTAAAATATATCTCACATAGGAAGCACACATCTGGTCTCATATCCTTAAAAATCAAATCTTAGAATATTTCTATTTGGAGGCAAGCATCATATGTATTTAACAAAAGCAAAGCACCTTCGGCCCAGTTTCCCTTCGTGTGGTATTGTAAAAGAACATTATCACTGTTAAGAGATTCCGCATTGATACAATCTATAAATTTAAATTTGATAAATGTACCAAATTTGTTCTTATTTCCCAATTTTACGAGAATTCATTTTCGTTTGTTTGTGGTTTGTTCACGTGTGAAGTTTTCAAGAATGGAGTTTCATGGTCTACTGCAATAATTAAGCATAGAACATCATACATACACATAGAACAAATCCACATCCCATCTGCCCTATACCCCAATTAATCATTAACTTGCTACCCTTTTTTGAGAGTCAATCTTTTGCCATTAGGCATGACCTTATCTGTGGGTTTTGTGTCAATGTTCTGTATTAAGTTGAGATGATTTTCCTCAATTTTTAAGTTCTAAACTTAATAACTCTAAGTTATTTTCTATTAAATAATGAATGCATATAAAATTTTATAAAATCAGAAAAAAAAAGTTGTGGTGATCATGGCACCTCATCAAAGCAGTAAAACAGAAAGAAAGGCAGAAAGTCGATGAATTTAAGAGATTATTTAAAGACAGAATCAACAAGATACTGGTAGTCGATGGGTTGTATGTGTAGAGAAGAAAAGAGGAGTCCCAAGCATCTAGATTCTGACTTACATTCTGCTGAGGCAGGAAGTGAAAATGAAATAGTTTTGCTGAGCACCAAGGGAGGGGTTTCTAGCATCCCTTGGTGTCTTAGTCAGGGTTTCTACTTCTGCACAAACATCATGACCAAGAAGCAAGTTGGGGAGGAAAGGGTTTATTCAGC
Organism: Montemys delectorum; assembly: GCA_019843815.1. NCBI lineage: Eukaryota > Metazoa > Chordata > Mammalia > Rodentia > Muridae > Montemys > Montemys delectorum. The sequence continues at coordinate 87 of JADRCD010126665.1, read as the reverse complement.
TTACTTCCACATGGCTGTTGCTCACCAGAGGAAGTCAGGACTGGAACTCAAGCATGTCAGGAAGCAGGAGCTGATGCAGAGGCCATG
>JADRCD010126664.1:10983-22407 GCA_019843815.1 Montemys delectorum | reverse complement strand
TCCTCAGAATTAGCAACAGAGATCATGCACATTCCTTAGGGCAGCCCCACAATAGTCAGAATTGTTTTATGTACTAGAGAGTAATCCAAGGGCTTCCCTCCAGAGAATTAGCAGGAAATGTCAGATCGGACTATCCTAGTCCTTGCCTCCAGCAGAATCATGGAATTAGCATAGGAATATCAAATTAGCCCCAGCGGGGAGGGCACCATTGCTCTCTTCCGCCTGCTTCATACTTGGCTACCTGATTCTACTGACCTTGTGTAGCAGTCACTTGTCTATGTGACTTCAGTCTTGCTCTCTGATCCTTTTGACCCCCGCCCACCTACGTGACTCTTGTCATTTGCCGTGTTTCCTGTATACCATGTAAGCCTGCTTCTCACTTTGTGCTCTCTCTTGGATTTGGACTCGCTCTTGGACTGGGACCCTCTCTTGAACTCGGACTCTCTTGGACTCACATTAGAACTTAGATGAACTAGAACTCAGATTCATGAAGTCCGAAGTCCCCTGGGCCCAGAGCACTCGGGCCTGGGAGATGCAGCGCCAATCCAGAGGAGATGGCTGCTGCTTTAGACCCAGTGTGTTTCAGGTAGCCTCAGATGTACCTTAATTACTAAGCTGCCAGATTTATCATTTCTCTTTTGCAATGATTGTAAAAGTCTGATGCCATTTTTAAGAAATACATTCAGATCCTGTACTTCATGTGTCGTCTCTGCCATCATTTCTTCGCCTACGCCTCATCGACCTGAGTAGGACCCCGTTTCTCCCAAGGGTTGAGGGAGGCCCAGATCGACCGGCCTGCGGCATATGCCCTACAAGTGTGTGTCTAATCATGGTACCAGCTTTCCTCTGCTCTCTATGCAAGCCATCCCCAGTTAGTGTGGAGCCCTGAAACCCTGCCAGCCTGAGCATGAGCTGCTGAACACCTTTAGTAGTTAGGTTCTTTCCTCCTGAGGTCAGTGAGAGTTCTGACAAAGAAGGAAATGGTAGTCATTTAGTCTTCCTAATGTCACATTCGGTTTTGATTCAGCACTTTGATGGGCTTTGGAGCACATGTGGCAGCAGTAAGTTTACTGAAGCAACTGCACTGAAATTCACATGAGTTTCCTCATCAGAGTGGATCAAATAAGTATTCTGTAAAGTCATTGTGAATGGTTATGGACCAGTGTGCTATGGGCTGGTTATGTAACAGCATACCGTGTTGGTCTGCATCAAGAATACTTTGCATAAGGCAATCTTGGTTACCCTCTAAAATGACTTAAAATATTCCTCACACAAAAATTTCTGTTGAATTTTTAACACGTTTAGTGCTTCATCTATTTTGCTAAGTCATTAACTGTACTTTTAAAATAAGTATTTTGCATCTATAATTGTAAGTTCATCAGAATAAACTATATTGAAAATTTAAAAAAGGAAGAATCACAAGTGTGGTAGGTGTGTGCCACCACACCTGCCTTCATATTCCATTTTAATCTTATACACAATAGTAAAATATATTCCAGAAAAATAATAATGGTGCTTGTGATATTCATCACCTAAACTTATTTTATATTGCATTTATTTGTGAATGCATATTTTAATAAGCAATTATATTTGTAACTATTGTAGGAAAACTTATGGATATTGACTTTAAATAATTTTCTATTATTTGATGATTGAAAATATTTTCTTACTGCTAATGAAAAGCTTACTAAATATTATATCAGTAACAGTGTTACAAGGTTCAATTTAGAAAACATGAAATATTAAAACTGAATTTATTTTAATTGAAACATTGACACATCTACAGCAAATTATCCAGTTTATATTTTTTAAGGAAAATGTTACATGTATTTAATAAATAAGTTAGATGAGATTTCCAAATACTTTTAAAATACCTACAAAAGTTCTACTTTACTAGAAATTATTGCAGTAGAATAAACAAATCTATCTAATCTTAAATAAACATATTATATAATGGTAACCATGTCTTATGTTTTCCTAGGCCATGAGTTGAAATTTTCCAAAGAATTACTAAGTATATGCAAAGTTAAAAAACCAGAAAATTACTGATAAACTTTAAATTACTTAGTATTCTTGTATATTTCTAGTTTACACTTTATATAATTAAACACATACAGACAGTTAACTTGAGAAAAGAAGGAAATACAAATTACAATTTAAATGTAACTTAATACTGTAAATGCACTTATGCACACCAATAAATGTGTGTTCTTTGCTTTTCACCCTCTAAACTACTTCAGAGTCTTGTTTCAGGAGTGGAAAACTAACAGAGCTGGCAATACCTAGGTGGAACTGTGATCTTAGAATTATTAAAGTAAACTCTCAGGAGAATCCTATGCGATATATGCTGCTTGAATGTTGCACTAGGAGCTACTTTTTAACATGCACATGAATGCACATTCATTGCAAAACATGATGGGATTCATGACATATTTACTTAGTACATAACGCCCATTGATCACCATCACCCTATCAGCCTTTCTTGTCTCTCTCTCCATACTTCTGCTAGGCACCTATCCTTTTTCCAACAGCATCCTTTTTTGTGATGTATATAATTAGAGATCAAAGTGAAATCTATGTTATTTTACTAATTAGTACACTGATACCTTTGTGTATACAAGCATCTGGTAAATGCTTATTATATAGTACGTCTCAAAAGTAATATTATAAGCAGCAGATTTTTAATCATTTAGTAGAGAAAATACTTCATTCTAACATCAACTTAAAGATCACTATAGCGGTGTGATCGCCGCTGCCGGGAGCTCTTGGGGGAGCGCAGGGGAGCTCGAAGCATCGTCGTAGAGTAGGTGGCACTTTGAGAAGTCTAAAGAAGGAGCAGTGTTCCTTCCCTGCTTGTCTTCACTTCTTGCTGGTGAGGTGGCCGCTGTTGCCGCCATCCTTCCCTGACATTGGAGTCAGCGTCTTGGGCCTTCCAGTGTGGACTGACGACCACTGAAGAAGCTGCCCCGGTGTCTTCTGAGCCCTTAGTGCCAGATTGAAGCTCATTCCAGCCTTCGTGGACGGAGCCCCTTCATCATGGAGCCAGCCGTTGTTGGACTCTCCAGGCCTGAGGAGGGTTTGGTGAGCTTTGAGGATCTGGTGGTGCACTTCACCCAGGATGAGTGGGATTTGCTGGATACTTCTCAGAAGACTCTCTACGGAGATGTGATGCTGGAGACCTTCAGGAACTTCACTGCCACAGGATATGAATGGGAAGATGAGACAATTGAAGACCATTGTGAAGAGCCTGAAATAAATCTAAGGAACATCGTCTCTCACTCTGAATACACACAGCATGAACATGAGGAATATGAAGAGAAGCCACCTGATTCTAATTTTCTCACAAGTCTTGAAGGATACGTGGAAACTAAGACTTCGAGTGGACCCTCTGTGTGTGAGGTATGTTTAAAGACCTTTGGACTATACCACCTAACTTACAATGGACATCACAACTATGACTACAAGTTGCTCAGAGGAAGCCAGACTGAAGAGAATGATTCTGAAGGTAATCAGTGTGAGAAAACTTCCGGTTCCCTTCAAAAAGAAGAAAAAATTCATACTGGAAAAAAACTCTATGTGTGTCAAGAGTGTGGTAAAGCCTTTAGATATCCCAGCGCCCTTCAGTTACATGAAAGAATTCATACTGGAGAAAAGCCCTACGAGTGTAAAGACTGTGGGAAAGCTTTTAGAGGTCTTAGCGCCCTTCACTTACACGAAAGAATCCATACTGGAGAAAAACCCTATGAGTGTAAGCAGTGCGGGAGAGCCTTCACATATCTCAGTGCGCTTCAGTTGCATGAAAGAATTCATACTGAGGAAAGACCCTGTGAGTGTAAACAGTGTGGTAAAACCTTTAGGTATAGCAGGGCCCTCAAATTACATGAAAGAATTCATACTGGAGAAAAGCCCTATGAATGTAAACAATGTGGGAAATTTTTCAGAAGTCACAGGACCCTTAAGTTACATAAAAGAATTCATACTGGAGAAAAACCCTATGAGTGTAAAGAATGTGGGAAAGCTTTTAGATGGCTTACTTCTCTGAAGTTACATGAAAAGATTCATACTGGAGAAAAACCCTATGAATGCCAAGAGTGTGGGAAAGCCTTCAGGTGTCAGGCTTCCTATCATAGACATAAAATAACTCATGGTGGAGAAACATTGTATGAATGTAAGGAGTGTGGTAAGTCCTTCATTTATCCCTCTCTACTTCAAGTGCACGAAAGAACTCACACTGGTGAAAAACCCTTTGAGTGTAAGCTCTGCGGTAAAGCCTTTAGGTGTCAGTCCTCGCTTCGATTGCACGAGAGAACACACACGGGAGAAAAACCCTATGAGTGTAAGCACTGTGGCAAAGCCTTTTCAAGTTATAATTACCTTCGATTTCACGAAAGAAGCCACACTGGAGAGAAACCCTACGAATGTAAGGAGTGTGGTAAAACCTTCACACATCGATCTTATCTTCGATCACATGAAAGAAGACATACAGGGGAGAAACCATACCAGTGCGTTCAGTGTGGCAGATCCTTCAGCCGGCATAGTTCCTTTAAGAGACACCAGTCTGTTCATGGAGAAAACCCATATGAACAGTATCTCATTCCATTATCCCCCTTTCCTTCAAAGGAGTGAAAGAACAGATTGGTAACAAACCCTTTGAATGTAAACAATGTAGCAAATATCCCCATCCACATAAAACACACACAAAACTCAAGACAGGAACCTTTTATATGTAAACTGTATGGCATAGCCTTCAGGGGTCACAGTGTCCTTCAAAGAAGGAATTCTTGCTGGGCAAAGTTTATGTTTGTTACCAATGTGGTAAGTGTTGATCGTTACACTTCCTTTCAGAGAAGTAAGTTAATTCATGCTTGGCAGATGCCCTATGAATGTACAAGATATGGTTAATGTTTCATTTATCTCTGTTTGCCTTAAAATGATGAAAGAACTCATAGTGGTGAAAAACCCCTACATGAATATAAACAATGTGGAAAAGCCTTCCGGTGTCACAGGTCCTTTTACTAGCATGAGTGAAATGTCATGTTGGAGAGAAAATGTGAATGTAAGGTGTGTTAAAGCCTTTAGATAGCATTGCTCCCTTAGATTCCGAGAATGAATTCCAACTGGAAAAATTTCCAAGTGGAAAGAGCTGTGAAGCCTTGAAGGTCACCGTTGTTTAAGAAACTCATGGTGTTGGGAGGTGGGCAGTTCCGTACGTGTAAGGAGCGTGGGAACGTACTGGTTGCAGGGAGGCAGACATCCCCTTTGCAGTGACTTTCCATGACTTGCCTGTGCTCTTGTAAATACCCCAAATTAAACTCAGTGATCCCTCAAGCCACACTTGGGTAGAGTCATTCTTGGTCCCTGTCATTGATGCACAGTCTGGGATGAAGAGACCTTCATAACCGCTTTGAGGCTTTTAAAGTTGTGCTGTGTTTACGTCATTGTGAAACACCGAGAAGGAGTGAAGGCTGTGGCTTAAAGTGCTGTGCTGCTCTCTGTCTAGGTGGGTGCTTCAGCTGTCACCTTGATGCAGTCTGCTGTCACCTGGGAAGGGAGACTTAATACTGACCTGTCTGGGTTAGGTTCACCTGGACACAGCTGTGAGGGATTTTCTTACTGGGGCTAGTTGAGGTAGGAAGACCCACCCTGAATGCTGTCAGTACTGTTTTATGGACTGAATAAAAAGGACAGAAGCAGCTGAAAAAAAAAAAATAAAGATCACTATAATGAAGAGAAAATGAAACACTCACCAGGCCATGCCTTTGACAAGCATTAGTGTAGCATGAATCTCCAAAACTAGTTATAAGGAAATAATGTCATAGCTCATCTCCCTATAGCTTCTTAATCATCATGTCATCTAGAGACAAAAATTCTGACCTTGACATTTTTACAAAGTGGTACTTTCAAATAGAAAAGTGAGCTTTCCTAATTCCAGGAGTACAGTGGATTAGGAACAACTGAACTCTAGATTTCTCAAGTGTGAGCTATTCTCTCTAGGCCATATCTGTCTGTATACATTAACTGATACCAGTCATAAACAAAACAAATGTAACAATACTAATACTACCCCGATTAAAAGAAGTAGGAAGACATCTTTGATTCCCTATGGTACCATTCCTGCTTCCCAAAGCTCCACGGTGTCTTCCATTCTTACTTGACAGAGTTTCAGGGTTTCACCTAGTAAATAACAGCTCTTTTGATAAAATTAGGAAAATGTCACTGCCTCCAAATACACTTAGGAAAAGTAATCTTTCTTACACAGCACGCATAAGTCAGGCAATATAATTGTTTTATCGGGAGCATTACTTTTAACTGGGCTGTACAGCTGGGATGTATCTCAGTTGATAGAGACCATGCCTACCAAGTATTGAGTATGTAAGACAACATGAAGTATGTCAAAGCTTCAAGTTATAGGCACAGGTGAGGGGAAAATAATCCCAAGTCAATGGCAAACAGAAGATCTTCAATAAGATCATAGAAGAATCAAACCCAAAGACACACCCATAAAACTCAAGAGGCACACAGAACACACAAAAAAGACAAGAGCAGAATCAAAATTTTTCATGCATCTTATAAGTAAAACAATATACAGAACTAAAAAGTGTACTGAAAGCTCTAAGAGAAAAACTTCAAATAACAAATAAAGAAAACCCATTAAGTGGAAAAATTAATTTCCCTGATTACAGGGAATGGTGGAATAGGTACAGGTGATTTCTCAACATAAACTTTCAAATGCAGAGTAGCCTACTCAATACATCCCAAGTGCTAAATGACACTAATCTTAAAATAACATATCCAGCAAAAGGAATGCTGTGATTGAAGGAAGAAGACCCAATTTACCTGAGTTTCAATAACAGATAGAGATCTTGTTTAGAGCTTTAGCAGGCCCCTATATGTGAATCACAATGACAGCCCTTGGGATTTGGAACCAAGACTCTAAGATTATTGGCAAGTCGATAGTCTCCCCTTGAGAGACAGTTCTATACCTGTTATTGAATCTTAGAAGAAACCTAACATCTGCTAGTGGGCCAACAGATTACTATGTGATGCTAGGTTCTGTTGCTTGGTATTATCTGACAAAAGAAGTTATGAATTCAGGTGTGGTCAGTATCCATCAGTCATCAAATTCAACTGGTGACTATGTGGTAAGGCCTCAGCAGGTTCTGAGGGCACAAGAAGTAATGAAAAATGCCTATGGCTTTACTCCTATTACAAGATCTTTGTATACCAAGCATCTACTAAGTGAATTACATGGTGTGACCTATGATCAGATGACTGAAGAAAAAAAGATTAGGGCTTGGTTTACTGAGGGTTCTGTACACCATGCAAATTCTACCCAGAAGTGCGCAGCTATTACATTACAAACCTATTTCTGGGACAACCATGACAGATATAAGTGAAGAACCATATGCAGAACTTCAGGGATTATAAATATATTTAACATGGAATTTGAGGTGGACAGATGTACAACTGTTTACTGATTCATGGGCTGTAGCCAAGAGATTGGTGGAAAACTGAACTTAGGACATACTGAAAATATGGTTCTTGTAAATTCTTCCTTTTCAACTAACTAGCACACTTCTTGCACAGGTCAGTTACTGATGGAGGTAATATGTGGATTTAGGATGAGTCATTTCTTCAGTGCATAGCATATGGATGATTCAGCCTGATTGAATTAGTACCTTTTACATCCTACCTTTCCAGAATTCACCAATGAGCACAGGAGGCAGCTTGTACTGATTTCAACTGGATTATAGAACCAGAGATCTCAGTTGGCAGTATGGATAGAAAGATATAAGCTTAAACAAGTGATAAACTCGGGCAAAACAGAATATATATAATGTAATGGCTTATACCATATAAATTATTATATATAAGTACATTTCTCATTGGTAGAAATATAGATAAATCTTGATATTATCTGGATAAAATACTCGAGATATAGAAAGGCAAGTTCCATACAGTTTATTTTTACATAAGGCTAAATAAACATATATATGTGAGGAGGATAGGATGGCTATTAAATGAAATTAAAGGGAGAGAGAAAGAAGGAAAGAGTTTCACCCTGGTTAAACTGTTGGTTACAATGTAATTTAGTATGGGAGATCAACATACATACTATTGTTGAGATAAACATTGAGCATTGTTAAGAATGATTTTCCACAAAAAGCACTACAAAGGTGGGAGGGGAAGGATATGATCAAAGTACTTCATTACATGTACAAAGTACACAAAAAGCTGAATTGAAAAAGAGCTAAGAGTCTATCTGCCTGTTTGCCTTTCAGCCATTCCACCAACCACTAAGCTCTACAACTACATAGGGTTCAACCAACACCCTAATTAGGGAGCACCAGAGCCTGTCTCACTCATTACTGGGCTTAGGAATCAGAATGGTCACAAGAATAAAAAATGATCTGAGCCAACTTTTATCATACTTATAGCAGAATATCAGAATTATAACAAAAAGAGAAGCTAAGATTATAGAAGCAAGGCCTAGAACAGAAGATACACAAATTACAGAGCAGAATGGACAACAGAAAAAGAAAGTTTAGACTTGGCAACATAGCCTAAGTAAACACTAAAATTGAAGACATAGGAAATTATAAGTTAGAATAAGGGACGGAAAGATGAAAATGAAGGTGGGAAACAGGAACTGGAAAAGATGACAGAACAAAGGATACAACAGCTCATAGATCAGACTGAGCAGCAAAGAGAAAACGATGATCAGAAGCAAGAGATGGAGAACAACCTTTTAAAATTAGTCAATCAAAATAAAATGGACAGCAGAATATCAGAATTGCAATACAAAGAAAAATTTAAAATGTGGCAGCAGACTCTTGAACAGAGAATATAGAAACTCAAGAAACAGGAGGAACAACAAGAGGAGAAACATAAAGCATGAACACAGACCTTAAGGGAGGAATTTAAAATTTCAATTAAGGAAAATACTCAGGTATTTTCAAACAGAAGATAAAGAAAGTCAACCAAATGTTATTAGAAAACAAACTTCAGTTTATCTGGCTAGTATACATCAAAGACCTCAAGAGGATGGTCATCCACAGGGTTATCAGGAATTCAAATGGCAACCCATGGATATGCTAATACTGGGGAAATTTAAGAAAAGTGTCACTAATTTTGGAATGCATTTGCCATTTGTAAAACAAATCCTGACTTCTTGGGCTACTCAAAATAGAACAATCACCCTAGACTGGAAGGATATGGCAAAAGCAATACTAGAACCTGTCACACACTGACAATTGTTCTCATGGTGGAGAGGAGAGTGCATAACAAAATAGAGCCAGGGGTACATGAGATTTCCAAAGATTAGCTGGTTGGTGAAGGTCACTTTGCTGAGGTAGAGGTGCAAGGTATATATGATAAAGAAACTGGCGTTATGTCAATCCACTGGAAGCCTTAAAAGCCTGGGACAAAGTCAGAGAATCAAGGAAGACTTGAACTATTGCCTCAAGTCATGCAAGGTCCAAAGGAAACCTTCCCTGACTTTTTGCAAAGGCTAACCTCAGCTGTTCAAAGGAATGTATCAGATTCAGCAGCAAGAAAGGCAATAATGGAGTCTTTAGCCTTTGAAAATGTTGACTGCTGGATGCAAGGAAGTAATCAGACCACTGAGGGCAAGGTTAGCACCAATAGGTAAGTGAATTAGACATATAGATGATGTTAGACCTCACTAGCCTGTTATGACCTTAATAGGAGAAGCTACCACTAAAGACCTAGAGACAACTCAATATTTCAAACATCTTAATTTTGGTGAGCAGGGTTATCTCAGAAATAAATGCAGGAAAAATCAAAGTAATCCCAAAAGAGGGTCTATGCCTTCTGGAATTTGTCAAAGATGTGTCAAAGACGGACATTTGGCTAAGGAATGTAGAGCACCAGACAAATGGGACAACACCTTAAAAAACTCCTCAGGGGGGCCTCTTGCAGGACCCAATGCCAGGCAGGGAGAGTTCTCTTCCTCAGGACAATTAAACATCACTGCTTCAAAAACAGATGTAGTGGGACCAGATAAAAAGTCTGAGGCAAATTTTATAGACAATACAAAACACCTACAAGAGAGCCAAAAATGAATATTTTGGCAAACTTCCATAGAGGATCAAAGGCTAAAACTAAGAATACTAGTAAACAATATTGAGATTGAAGGAATGGTTAACACTGGAGCAGATGTCAGCTGTTGGCCTGCAAGTTGGCCACTCAAGCAGTTTAGGATCGAGACAGATGACAGATTTGAGAGAATGTTTTTTAGATGGTATATAAGCTAAAGCCAGGACATACATAATTCAGGGGTAGAATTGTAAGCCTTTTGAGTTAGGATAGATGGTAGAGTGCTTTAACTAAATTGACAAAATTGATGAAATGGGTGTTAAGTGAATCTTATACTTTATAAATTAAGTAATGACCAGGCAGTGGTGGCACACGCCTTTAATCCCAGCACTTGGGAGACAGAGGCAGGAGGATATTTGAGTTTGAGGCTAGCCTGGTCTGCAGAGTGAGTTCCAGGACACCCAGGGCTATATAAAGAAATCCTGAAACCCTGTCTCGAAAAAACTAAAACTAAAAAAAAAAAAAAAAGTTATATCTGAGAGAAAAGAGCCTTTTAAACGGGGAAAAAGGGGGGAAATGTTGTGGATTTCCCTGTGCTGTTTGTATTTTGATGCTAATTCTGCTTCCTTAAGAGGAGCTGCCCTGGCAAGGAATGACTTGTCACTAAATAGTACTCAGGTCATTTTATGTGATCCTTCTCCCCATTTTAACTGGTCAAATAAAGGGTAGAGCTAGTGATTCAGCAGTACTCTAATTCAGTACTTAGTATCAACTTTGTGATAGACAAAGAGTAAACAAGGACACAGATGCAAACTCTTGGTAGAAAGAGTACCTACTAAAATTTTGATGTCCACTAATGTACTTCACATGTATAATGTATGTGAAGGGAAAGATGGGGCTGGAAGTTTGAGAGAGAGAGAGAGAAGAAGGAGAAGGACAAGACAAGGAGAGAGAGGAAGATGGAGGAAGATGGAGGAAGAGGAGGTGGATGGAAGATGAAGCAGAACCATGAAGCCTGGAGGAGCTACAAGTAGCAGGAGGTCTCATAACTGGGGTATGGAGTAGTGTAGCGGTACATCTGCCTAATCCAGTATGTTCTTTGCACAGGCTTACTGGGGTTGGAGATTTACAGCAACAAGACTCTACCTCAGGTTTAAAGATCTACCAACTAGCCAGGTGTGGTGGTGCACGCCTTTAATCCCGGCACTTGGGAGGCGGAGGCAGGTGGATTTCCGAGTTTGAGGCCAGCCTGGTCTACAGGCTCCAGGACAGCTGGGGCTATATAGAGAAACCCTGTCTCGAAAAACCAAAAAACCAGAGAGAGAGAGAGAGAGAGAGAGAGAGAGAGAGAGAGAGAGAGAGAGA
>JADRCD010126664.1:0-10973 GCA_019843815.1 Montemys delectorum | reverse complement strand
AGAGAGAGAGAGAGAGAGAGAGAGAGAGAGAGAGAGAGAGAGAGAGATCTACCAACTAACAAGACAAACACTATTTTTCTTTAGTTTTTTGGGAGTGTGGGTTAGTAAATCATTAACAGTACAATTACTTTCAGCTTTTTGAGCCATCAATGTTATTACTTTACCTGATTACCTCTTCCTTTTGTATTTATTTCCCTTCCATTTATCTAAGAACGCTCCCATTCTCCCATTTTCCCTCTCTGATCAATTGCACCCTGCTACTTCCCTTTCCTCCCACCTTCCTCTGTGTTTACCTTCCTTCTCCCCAGTATCAAGCTCAGTCTTTCCCATTTCTCTGATGAGATCACTTGTAAGCTGCTGTTTTCCTCACTATTGCTCCAATCCCCGCCACTATCATAGCAACATTCTCACTCTGCTTTCCTAGTTTCTGAAGTTACTACAGGCTACATCTGAAAATGTGGAGAAAGGAGCCTCCAGCCAGAAAGAACATGTGACAATAAGACAAACACTATTTTCAACACATTGTGATAAACATGAATTCATGGTAAAAGACCAAATAGTGGTTCTGTTTCAGATTTTAAGTTTTAACACAAATTCCTTCCTATGCAGTAGATAATAAGGTCTCCAGTGCTATTATACATCATCAGCACCTACACACTTTTTACACTTCTTACAACTATCTCACATCTGGTGCCTATGTTAGATATTTGGCCTGGTTACCAGGGTCAATTTATTAATGAATGAATTTAATTCAACTTTGTGATAGACTAATAGTAAACAAGGACACAGATGCAAACTCTTGGTAGAAAAAGTACCTACTTACATTTTGATGTTCACTAATGTACTTCACATGTATAATGAATGTAGAGAAATACAGCAGGGATTGGTGCCTGAGACCATCCTACATTTCTATGAATCTGATAACTGTCTTAGTTAGGATTATATAATGTGAAGACGCACCTTGACCAAGGCAACTCTTATAAGGGACAAGATTTAATTGAGATTGGCTTACAGCTTCAGAGGTTCAGTCCATTATAATCACAGCAGGAAGTATGGCAATCCCCAGGCAGACCTAGTGTTGGAGAAGGGGGCTAAGCATTCTACATCTTGTTCTGAAGGCAAACAGGAGAGCACTGGCTCCTCGGGCAGCTAGGAGGAGGGCTTCGAAGCCCACTCCCACAGTGACACACTTCCTCCAAAAAGGCTACAACTACTCCAAGAAGGCCAAACCTACTCTAACACCTCCTAACAGTAAAACTTCCTGAGCCAAGCGAATCCAAACCATCAGGACACCATAAATCGTATATTTTATAGTACTATTATTTTTGCTCTTAAAAAGTTTAATATAGTAAAAACTAGATTTCCAGAACTGAGCATCTGAGTCTTTTGCCAACATACATTTACAGTAGCTGTATAGTTCTGTTCTCTCTCTTTTTTTTTAAACTCAATATCATAGGCTAGAGAAATGACTCAATTGTTAGGAACACTTTTAAACCTTACAAAGGACTTCAGTTAGATACTCAGCAATGACATGGTGGCTTATGACCATCTGTAACTCTAGTTCCAGAGGATCCATTGCCCTCTCTGATATGACATTCTATTAGCACACACACGTATATATGCAAGTAAAACTTTCATAAATGTTAAACAAAATAATTATTTTTGTAAATAAATAAACCTTCAAAATAACATGTAATTCAAGCCTTAGTTTCCAAACTGAAAAACAATTTTCAAATGTACAAACCACACATATATAATCTTTTTATTAATTGTACCTGTACAATTCATTAATATAACATGCAATTTCATTAATATAAAAGATGATAATTTAAGGTAAAATATAGTAATCTAAAACCTATTTTTCTCTTATTTCAAAGATATGTACTTCAACCTACCTTATATCCATTTCTTTATAAATATTTAGCACATAAGGAAAATGGCACAGTTTTATCTTCAAATGGTATCTTTCTCTAAGGTAGAAGCTAAGAATAGACCAGAAAAGACCATAACTACCAAAGCTAAAATCAGAGTTCCTCACATATGCATGGAGTAAGAAAAGTAATGTGCTTTATTTGAAAAATAATTGTAGTGCTAGGAGCTTTGATATTAATTTAAATTATATTTACTTATAAGTTCCTAAAATCCAAATTATATCCAAAAATACCATAAGACTGGAAAAGCCATTAAGTTGACCCAGATCAAAATACTAACGAGACCTGCAACAAAAGAGTCCAAGACTTGCTTTCACTATAGCTCTACATTCTTCCAAGGAAAAGCACATTACATCCTCATTATCACAGTATTTGATTTTAGAACAGTCTTGTTTTTATGAATTTACGGTGTTCTATTTCTTCTACTTTGTGGAGATTTAGTCAAATAAAAATCATAACTATATGAAAAGCATCATTTTCACTTTAAGTTTTTACCATATTTACTGTGTAATGACCAAAACCAATATGACTACTCACAAAGAACATGAATTAAGTATGTGACTTTCAGCTGACAAGATACACTGTAAGCAACAAGAATAAGTCTTTAGGAATCTCAAGAAATGAAGATCTTGGCCATTCAATCTAGTTCCATGGAATCTTTATGAAATAGATAATGACAGCAGGAATAAATAATGTTCACAAGTTAATAATTACTGATTCATAGCTATCATCTGACCCTCTTAAATAAATTAAATGTGTGAATTGTTTTTTGGAAATTGAGTTTAGCCCAAGTGTAACTGCAAGCACCCAGATGTTGACTAGACTAATACAGTCTCACAGTTACAAACCAGTTCCTCTGAGATGAACCAGCAGCAGCAGAAGCATCACTGCAGAGATAGTGGGGAAGCAGTCATGACCAAAGTTTCATCACAATTTGTGTGAGTTTGGGAAAGATATGAAAATATTCACTGGAAAAGTGTGTCTTTGTACATGCATGCATGCATGTGTGTGCATGTGTGTGTGTGTATACACAGGTATGTGTGTATACATATGTATGTGTGTGTGTCTGAAATTATTGGACTATTCAGCGTAAGAATAGATCAGTAGCATAGTGTATAGCAGGGCTCCTTACATGAATACCTGTATTCATCACTTAAGTGAAAAACTGAGTTATATAAAATATATACATGTTTTAAAATGAATTTTAAGAATAGTTGGGGATGTATCTATTGTTTTCCAGTTGATCTGAACAGATCCTTGGGCATGACATATTGGACCAGTGAAGGCACTTGGTGTGAATTATTTTAAACAAACTAAAAATTCTGGAATGCTTGCAAACAAAAACTAGAGTTTTATCATTTAGCTTTTGTGGTGTTAATACTCTGTGGTCAGGGACTTAATAAATTAACTGGCTTGTTTCACCATTATTAATGATTTCATAATTCTACCCATCAGCCCTTACTTCAGTTGGAAAGACACAATGCTTGTGATGTTTCTTGGAATCATTGTCAAATCAGAACCAGTGTCCACAAGGTCTGGAAAATCTGAGAGTCCTTATTTCCAAGCGGACAGTTACACAAGTAAAAGCTTAGGAGTTCTTCTTGAGAATAGTCAGAAAGGGTCTATCAGGAAAACCCTTGTTCAAGCTGCCAAAATGTACGCTAGGAACTTGTGTCCTATGCACAAGAGAACAAGGACTCTTAACAAATGAAACATTTCTTTTAGTTAATTAGTATTTTTAGTTAACTATGTTGTTACCTACTTACATTCCAGATGTTGCACTCTCTTGGTATCCACCCCACAGTTCCTCATCCCATTCCCTTTGGCCTTTGCCTCTGAGAGCATGCTCCCCCTCTTACCCAACTCCCTGCGCATCCCCCTTATCTGGGGCCTCAAGTCTCTACAGAATTTGGTGCATCTTATCCCACTGAGATCAGAAAAGGCAGTCCTTTGTTACATGTGTTCCAGAACTTGGATCATCCATGTTTGCTCTCTGGTTGGTGGCTTAGTCCCTTGGAATTCCCAGGGGTCCAGGTGAGTTGTGATTGCTGGCCTTCCTATGGGGTTGCCATCCTCTTCAGCTTCTTCAATCATTCCCCTAATTCATCCACAGGCATCCCCAACTTCAGTCCAGTGGTTGGGTAAAAGTGTCTGCATTTCTCTGTCAGCTGCTGGTAGTGCCTCTCAGAGGACATCCATGCTAGGCTCATGTCTGTAAGCACATCATTGCATCCGTAATAGTGTCAGGCCTTGTTTTCCCCCATCTTTCCCCAGGACATAGAGAACAAGTTGGGTCAGTCACTGGACAGCTTTTCCTTCAGTCTGTTCTCCACATTGTCCCTACAGTTCTATTAGAGGGGAACAATTCAGGGTCAGAAATTTTAAGAGTGGGTTGGTGATTCTAACCCTTCCATGGATGCCCTTTCTATTTACTAGAGGTGGGCTCTTCAGTTTCCATCTTGCCACTGTTTGGTATTTTGGTTGAGGTTACCCCATTGAGTCCTGGGAGTCTGTCACATCCCAGGTCTCTGGTACTATCCAGAGGGCCCCCCTACCTGCCCCCCATGCTGGTGCATATTTCCTCTGGGCTTCTCTCCTATTGCTCCTATGCTTGATCCTGCTCTGCTTTTCCACTCCCTTTCCCCTCTCTCACCCAGGTCCCTCCCTCCCTCTGATTCCCACGATTATTATTTTTTCCTT
The DNA here is from genome assembly GCA_019843815.1 of Montemys delectorum. NCBI lineage: Eukaryota > Metazoa > Chordata > Mammalia > Rodentia > Muridae > Montemys > Montemys delectorum. The sequence goes on along the minus strand of JADRCD010126664.1, from coordinate 6,342 downwards.
CTAAGTGGGATTGAATTATCCTTTCTTGAGCCTTCCTTCTTGTGGTTTGTATCCTGGATAATATGTAGTTTTGGCTAATAACCACTTTCCAGTGAGTACATAGTATTTATGTCCTATTGGGTCTGAGTTACCTCACTCAGAATGATATTTTATAGTTCCATTCATTTGCCTGCAAAATTCATGATGCCCTATTTCTTTTGGGGGGGGAGGGGGTTGGAGACAGGGTTCCTCTGTTTAGCCCTGGCTGCCCTGTAAATCACACTGTAGGCCAGGATGGCATCAAACTCAGAAATCCACATGACTCTGCTTCCCAAGAGCTGGGATTAAAGGCATGCACCACCACTGCCTGTCGATGTTCTCATTTTGAATAGCTAAATAGTATTCCATTGTAAAAATGAACCACATTTTTATATCCATTCTTTGTTTTGGGGTCTTCTGGGCTGTTTTCAGCTTCTGGCTATTACAAATAAGGCTGCTATGATCATAGTGGAGTACGTATGTGTCTTTGTGGTGTGGTGGGGCATCTGTTGGGTATACGGCAAGGAGTAGTATATCTGGTAAAACTATTTTCAGAGAAACAACCACATTGATTTCCAGAGTGGTTGTACCAGTTTACAATCCCACCAGCAATGGAATAGTATTCCTTTTTTTCTAAGTCCTCACCAGCATATACTATCACTTAAGTTTTTGAACTTAGCCGTGGTGGTTGTACAAATGAATCTCAGGGTCATTTTGATTTTCATTTCCCTGATGACTGAGGACACTGAACAGTTCTTGAAGAGGTTATGGGCCATTTGAGAGTCTCCTGTTTAGAAGCCTCTGTTTAGTTCTATATGCCACTTTAATTGGGTTATTTGGTTGGTTGCTGTCTAACTTGAGTTCTTTATTAATTATGGACATGAGCCCATTTTTATATGAAGGGTTGATGAAGCTCTTTTCCCAATGTGTAGGCTACCATTTTGTCCTATTGACATTCTTTGCATTTCAATTTCACGAGGTCCTGTTTATTAGTTGTTGATAATAGTGCCTGAACCACTTGGGTTCTGTTCAGGAAGTTGTCCTCTGGACCAATGAGCTCAAGGCTATTTTCTAACTTCTCTTCTATTAGATATAGTGTATCCAGTTTTAGGTTGAGGTCTTTTATGCACATAGACTTCATTTTTGTGCAAGGTAATAAATATGGCCCTATTATCATTCATCTACCTATAGACACCCAGTTACACCAGCGCCATTTACTGAAGATGTTTTCTTTTTTTCCATTGTATGGTTTGGGCTTCATTGTCAAAAATTAAGTGTTCATAGGTATGTGAGCTTATTGCATAGTCTTCAGTTTGAGTCCTTTGACTAACCTGTCTGTTTCTACATCAATACCATTCATTTTTCATTACTACTGATCTGTAGTATTGCCTGAAATCATTGAAGTTGGTACCTCCAGGAGTTCTTTTATTGTGGAGAACAGTTTAAGAAGAATCTGATTCTATAGGCTATCCCTGAGATCTGGAATAGACAAGGCTCACAGGAGTCAAGGCAGCTCAAGTTAGCCAAGATGCTTAACAAGTAGTAACGTGTAACTTGAATAGGCAACTACCTGATACCAGGTTATTTGGCCAACAAATAACCAGCCAAACTTGAAACCTATCCCATGGGCAGTTACCAATCCCTGACACTTTAAGGATACTCCATTACTCTTATAGACAGGAGCCTTAGCATAACTGACCTCAGAGAGGGTTTAACGAGAAATGAATGGAAACAGATGAAGATATACACAGTCAAACTTTGGATGGACACCAGGGACCCTTATGGAAGTGTTGGGGAATAAGAGTGAGTGTCCTGAAGAGAATGAGAGCACCCGAGGAAGACCAACAGTGTCAACTAACCTGGACCGCCGGGGGTTCTCAGAGGTTGAGTCAACCAAAGAGTATATATGGCCTGGAGGGAGGCTCCTGACACATAAGTAGCGAAGTGCTGCCCTGTTCAGCCTGAGCAGGAGAAAATTAGCCTATTCATGCAGAAACTTGATGCAACAGAGTTGAGGGAAACCCAGGAGAGTCCACTTTCCTACAGTCGAAGGGGAAAGGGGATGAATGGAGTGACTCTGTGAGGGGAGGACAGGGAGAGAGTAGCATTTTGTATGTAAATAATAAAATAAATATATAAAAATTTTACACAAAAATGTAATATGACAGAGAAGGTGAGATTAGGAAGAAAGACTCTTATTTTCATATAAAAGTACAGTAATATAAGCAGGGAAACAGAAAATTCTAACCAATAGATAAAATATGTTTGAGTGAAGTCTGATTCCCTTCTAGCACCAATATGAGGACCATTGATAAATATGAAAAATTCTTGTGATATAATCTAGTTAAAAATACCTTGCGTATTCTGGTAGCTCTAATATATTAACAAGGAAAATATTGAAGACTGGAAGACAACTCTATATTCATTGGAACCATAAAGATTGGTTTTGTTTTTTAAATTTATGTGGTGGATACTGAAATTGAATCTGCAGTTTAAAATATTAAAAATACAGCTGAATCCCTGAAACTATTAATGACACTCTCCTGTCCCTGCAGATAGAGTCTAGTATAACTGTCCTCTGAGAGGCTCCAGCTAGCTTATGACAAAAATAGATGTTGATACCATAGCTAAACATAGAACTGACAAAGGAGAGTTATGGCAGATTTGGGGAAAGGATTGAAGACACTGAGAGGATAAGAACTCCACAGGAAGACAAAGAGAGTCAACTAACCTAGACACTTAGCAGCTCTCAAAGACTGAGCCACCAACCAAAGAGCATACATGGGGTGGACCGAGGTTCCCAGCACATAGGCTGCCTCAGTGGGAGAGAATGCTCTTAGGCTTGCAGAGGCTTGATGTGCTAGGGTAAGCAGATACCTAGGGGTCCCTCAAAATCTCAGATAAGAAGATTAGAACCAGTGGGAGGGAGGCTTTCTGAGGGAGAGACTGGGAGAGAGCATGCAGTTTAAGATATAAATAAATACACAAATAAAAATTTTAAAATACAAAAAAAGAAAAAGAAAAAATATAATTAATGGGACCATACCAGCATGGGGCATATAGACACCTGAAATAGCCATTTGAGGGGAGCTCCACATCCTCTTCTGACCTCTGTGAGCATCAGGAATGCAGTTATGCATAGATGTTAGTAGCATACTGTACATATAAATAAAATGAATAGTTTTTTTTTTCCAAGAAAACAAAGAATCATTGTCTTAGGGTTCTCTGGAGTCACAGAACTTATGGTAGTCTCTATGTAGTAAAGGAATTTATTGATGACTTACAGTCTGTAGTCTAACTCCCAACAATCAACTCCCAACAATGGTAGGCAGCACCTGTGAACGGAAGTCCAAGGATCCAGCATTTGCTCAGTCCCACAAGGCAAGCAGATGAAGTAGAGAGAGTCTTCCTTCTTCCAATGTCCTTATATAGGTCTCCAGCAAAAGGTGTGGCCCAGATTAAAGGTGTGTGCCACCACACCTTTAATCCCAGATGACCTTGCTTGAACTCGTAGATCTTCAAATCTTAATCTTCTAGGATTTGTAGCCACTCTACCTCAAGATCTCCATGCCAAGATTCAGGTCGGAAACTTGTATCTCTCAGCCTCCAGATTAGGGCCACAGGTGAGCCTTCTAATTCTGGATTGTAGTTCATTTCAGATATAGTCAAGTTGACAACCAGGAATAGCCACTACAATTCACCCCTTGTCAACTTGACACAAATAATATCTCATGTCCACATGAAACAATAACAAAATCATGACTATGCCTAACATGATATAACTATTCCTCGTACAATCGCAAACACATTTGTAAATTTACAATGGGACAATGTCCCTTGGGGACATTGTTTTAGTGTCTCAATTTAAATACCAATTGAAGTTAAAGAAATTGGAAGAAAAATGTATTCTTAACAAAATAAAGCAGAATCATTCATATTACTTTATAATCCTTGTTTCTGCAACTGATTATGTGGCCTTAGCTGGTATTTATAACTACCTTCCTCTACTACCCATTCTGTATTTCCTTCCCCCTCAGCAAGCACCTCAGCAGGTCTTGGCTCTTTTCCTGGAGAATTGACCCATACTTTCATTCCTGATGGATCTGCATCCTTTGTCATCCTGCTTGGATTAGGCTGTTGTAATTTCCCATTGACTTTAATCACAGGACATGGAGGTACTAAGAAACACCTTAAGGGATCTCCTGCACTCCAAACATAATCCTGCTTACCTCCATTGTGAAGAGGCAATCCGATTTCTCCATGGTAATCTGGATCTATCACTCCCCCTAACACTGTTATTCCTTTCTTAGCCTGTTGGTTTAAGGGCATTAGAAGTCCAAAATGACCAGGGGGAAGTCTGAGCTTCCAGTTCAATGAAATGTTTCTTGTGGTTCCTGGTAGGAGAACTCCCCCCTCTAGACCCAAAACTTCTAGGCCAGCAGAACCTAGAGTTGTGGGGACAGGAAGCAAAAATTTTCCTAGAGGGTCACTAGGAGTGACAGTGAGTGGAACTATTCCCTTTTCCACCCCTTGATTCCTGAACCCATGGATCCTGGCTATGGGGGAAACTGTGCCATATATTGGACGCTGATTTAAAGCATATACTGCCTTCTGAAGAACTCTGCCCCAGCCCTCCATGCTGTTGCCACCTAATTGGTGCTGAAGCTGTCTTTAAAAGGCCATTCCATCTTTCTATCAAAACAGCAGCTTCAGGATGATGGGGAACATGGTAAGACCAATGGATTCCATGATCATGGGCCCACTGTCACACTTCTCTGGCTGTGAGTTCTGACCAAGTGAGTTCCTTGGTCAGAAGCAATACTGTGTGGAATACCATGATGATAGATAAGGCATTCAGTGAGTCCACGGATGGTGGTTTTGGCAGAAGCATTTTGTGCAGGAAAGGCAAATCCATAACCAGAATAAGTGTCTACTCCAGTAAGAACAAAACATTGTCCTTTCCATGGAGGAAGTGGTCCAATGTAGTCAACCTGCCACCAGGTTGCTGGCTGGTCACCTCGAGGAATGGTGCCATATCTGGGGCTCATTGTTGGTTTCTGTTGTTGGTAGATCTCGCATTCAGCAGTGGCTGTAGCCAGGTCAGCCTTGGTGAGTGGAAGTCCATGTTGTTGGGCCCAAGCATAACCTCCATCTCGGCCACCATGACCACTTTGTTCATGTGCCCATTGAGCAATGACAGGGATGGCTGGGGAAGGAGGCTGACTGTCCACCGAACGGGTCATTTAATCCACTTGATTATTGAACTCCTCCTCAGAAGAAGTCACCTTTTGGTGAGCATTTACATGGGACACAAATATCTTTACATCCTCTGCCCACTTGGAGAGATCTATCCACATACTTCTTCCCCAGATGTCTTTCTCACCAATTTTCCAATCATGATCCTTCCAGGTCCCTGACCATCCAGCCAATCCATTGGCTACAGCCCATGAATCAGTGAACAATCGTACATCTGGTCATTTCTTCTTCCAAACAAACTGTAATAACATGTGTACTGCCCAAAGTTCTGCCCACTGTGAAGATTTTCCTTCACCTATATCTTTCAGGGTTGTTCTGGAAAGGGGTTGTAATGCTATAGCTGTCTACTTCTGAGTAGTGCCTGCATAACGTGCAAAGCCATCAGTAAACCAGGTCCTAGTCTTCTCTTCTTCAGTCAGACGATCATAGGGAACACCCCATGAAGCTATAGGTGCATGCTTGACAGCAGATAGCATTTTAACAGGAGTGGAAACCATAGACATTTGAGCAACTTCTTCATGTAACTTGCTTGTGCCCTCAGGACCTGCTCTGACTTGATCACGTACATACCACTTCCATTTGATAATTGACTGCTGGTGTGCACATCCTACTTTATGACTTGAAGGGTCTGATAGCACCCAGCTCATGATGGGTAGTTCAGGTCGCATAGTAACTTGGTGTCCTATTATCAAACGTTCAGTTTCCACTAAGGCCCAATAGTAGGCCAAGAGCTGTTTTTCAAAGGGAGAATAGTTGTCTGCAGATGAAGGTAGAGCTTTGCTCCAAAATCCTAAGGGTTTATTCTGTGATTCACCTACAGGGGCCTGCCAGAGACTCCAAACAGCATCTCTATCTGCCACAGACACCTCAAGTATCATCGGGTCTGCTGGATCATATGGTTCAAGTGGTAGAGCAGCCTGCACAGCAGCCTGGACCTGTTGAAGAGCCTTCTTCTGTTCCAGGCCCCACACAAAGCTAGCAGCTTTCCGAGTCACTTGATAAATGGGCCTGAGTAGCACACCCAAGTGAGGAATGTGCTGTCTCCAGAATCCAAATAGACCCACTAAA